>JAMLFY010000661.1:0-26919 GCA_030441495.1 Dalbergia oliveri
TTTTGTAACATCCTAGTTTCTTAGATATTAATTGAGGAAAACTTAATAGGAATATTAGAATTCTGGCAGGGAACAATTGTGATGAGAATGACTCCATGAGGGAGCACAAAAAAAAATGTGAATAGTACTTGCGGCCCGCAGGCCCTCCTAAAGGCAAACTTGGGGATTTACACCAAGGTGCCCCGAAGTTAAGAAAATATGAGAATAAGATTAGGAATGTGTGGAATGAGAATTTTATACTGAATTAAATTTCATGTAATAGGTTAGTCGGAATACGTTACCCGTTCGGAGATTTTGATGGTTTAACATTGAAAGACATTTCCATCACTACAACTTAAATAATATCCCCAAATTAAGACAAGTGAAGGCTAGGATTCAATCTTGGAATCCAAGATCAAATCCTAGCCATCCATCATAGCCTAGTCACCAAGTCATCATGATTTTTAACAAATATCTTGCCTTGCATTTATTACAAGCCTAATCACTTGATCTTCTTAACCAAGCTAAGCATAAACTCGGCCTTGCAAGGGAGAAACCAGGAGGAAGAAGTGCCTCCATAGCCAAGAGCTTCATCTTGTGTTCATCTCACAAAAACCCTAGTTTAGAAGTCATCAAAACCCAAATCTTCTTTCACAAAAATTGATCTACACTTCCACCTCTACAATTATAACCGATTGAAATTTCAAGAACCCCATCCTTCTTGCACATCCATCAGTGATCAGAGGAGGGTTTGAGGTTGTGTGGGGAGTTTTGGTTGTGAAGAAATCACAACTTGAAACAAGCTAGAGATAGAGACTTGCTGCACCTTCAAGAGTAGGGTTTTCTGCTTCCTTTTTGTAATTTTTCAATTCTGTTTTGGCTTGCCCTAATTCCGAAAATTTTGATGATTCTGATGGTTAACATATTGATATTGATGTATGAATTTTTGTGTTGTGTTTGGATGGTTTTAAAATGGGTTTTCTCTCAAGTGAAATTGGAACTAGGTTGCTGGACTGAATTCTGTTCTGTAATCAGAATTCTCACGAATTTTCTGAAATTTGTGGTGGTTTCATGAGCCATGAAAATTATATGTTGTAGTTAACCCTTAAACTAAATACACGAATTTTCTTGGGGTTAATTTTAAGGTTTGATGCCTCAAAAAAATTAGGAACCGAATTGTAACTGTTGCTGTCTAAATTGTTGAGACTGAAGTAACAAACTTGCCGAATTTTTAATCATAGCAATTGATTGAGATAGCTCCTGAAATTTTTACACAAGACTAATAACATGTTGAAATACCTCTGTGAATTTTCTTGTACCTTGATTCCATCGAATTCTAGGGTTAAATATTCTGAGAACACAAGTCTGGACTATGAATTTGTGACTTCTGACCACCAGATTTGCCTATTTTATTGAAGTGGTTATATAACTCTGATTGCCCTGAAATTTTTACAGGTTGTTTTAGACACATTGAAGTGTCATGTGAAATTTTCCTTCAGGTGGAATGGTTGTTTGGTATGGTAACCAATTGTTGTGCCTAGAACTTCAAAAGGTAATAATGAGATGTGGAAATGGCTGAAATCTTATGTTAGTATGTGCATATCTTACCTATTTGAGACATATGGGGAAAGAGAAACAAGGCTTAGAAAGAGTTGAGAGGGAAGGCAAAGAAGGACTTCCCTAGAAAAGTTGTGAGTCGATAGACGTGTCCTAGGCATAGACCTGAGTGATCTAAATGGAAAAAATGAAGTTTGGTGATCTCAATAGGAATGAGCTCATGTCCTAGCAGTCTATGGTCCTCTGAAATTGTGAATTGTGAATGTATCTCTCTGTGAGAATAAGCCTTCCCTATGTTGAGAAAATTGAGAAAGACATGAGAAATGGAGTTTATGATTGTGCATATTATTGCTTGATTGATTATTGTGATACTATCCTTAGTTCCCGGCCTACGAGTTCAAGATTTCTGTATGCGTATGAATATTGTATATGCATGAATTGCTTATCCCTACGTGTATAGTATATGGGGGAAACTACCCTACTGAGAATTTTATATTATTCTCACCCCTGCAGTTGTATTATTATTGTTCAGATTTTACAGAATGCCGTCCCTAGTGTTTTTTCTTATTCGCCACAGTGGGTGTGGCAATATGATCCGGCATTGGACTGCATGTACGTTGGTTATTCCAGTTTGACCATGTTCTTTGATCGCTCCTTCAGGACTCTCGGTCTTTGCCGCGACTTCAACCCCGCTTTTCCTTATGACCGTGTGCCCCTTCACATGGCCCATCCTGGAGTGTTTGAGATCCCCTCGCTCCACCCGTGTATCACCCGAAGACGCACCCGTTTCGTCATCCTCCTCATCGACTCAGATCCTCGAGGACCCCGGTGCCCTGGAGGAGGAGAGGTCATCGCTCCGATGGCCAATGGTTTCCTGCACGAGGAGTAGAGACCTCAGAGAACGGATGCATTGTACATAGACATAGGATAGTGTTAGGACCTTACCTACCTACAGATGTACTTTTAGTTTTCTTTTGCTCTGTTGTATATGTGCATATGCTATTTTGTCAGGAGGGTGTTTGAGTAGGTTAGGTATCAAAGCTGGGATTAGCCTCGTTTCATCAGTCCTGACTTTTTGGGGTCATTTTGTTAGTCTTGCCCTTATGATGTATATATATATAGTGACTGACACTATACCCCTATATGTAAATCTCGTTATGATAGTATATGTATTGCGACATTTCGTGTCATTGATTATTTCAACTAGTATACGAACTTACCAGTAATACTCTACTAATTACTATGTCCATACTCGAGTAAATGTGGTAATTTGGAGGGTGTTACATTATGGTATTAGTAGTCTTGCCATCCTATCAACGTGCATTGGACCGACTATGTTTCCGTGGTAGTTGTTATGCATGATGATGCATATGTATATATGTGTATACATGACTGCGGTTGGAAATGTTGTGGATTACCGCCACACTTGGATTGGTATTGAGCTGATCAACTCAATATTTTGTTTGGTGTGACAAGGAATCAATACTTCAAACGGTAGACCAGGAGCGAGAGGGAACAATGTTGATATGATGAACACTTTCCATGAAATGGCTGGAGCAATGAGGAGCAAGCTGCTCGGCCAACCGAATGATGGAACGATTGCACCGCAATGAGGAGCAATACCAGTCGGAACCCAGGAAGGAATGAAGTAGATGTAGAATATTAGAAATTTGCTGAGTTTAGGAAGGCAAACCCCCCGCCTTTTCCAGGAGCTTTCGACCCTTACAAGAGGAGTGGATCAAGGCAATGGAAAAGATTTTCTCAGCTCTACCCTGATAGAGATTCAAAAGGTGGCTTTTGCCACCTATATGCCGGAAGCAGATGCTGAATTCTGTGGGTAGGTACCAGAGGACTTTCCAAAGCCTCCCGCATCAAAGTCACCTTGGACATCTTTAAGGAGGCTTTTTATCACAAGTACTTCCCCGCTTCTGAGAAATGCGAGGAGTTAGAATTTATGGCCCTTAGACAAGGTCCTATGAGTGTGGCAGCATACCTCAAGTTTGAGGAACTTTGCAAATTTTCTACGATTTACCAGCTGAATCCTAACGAAGTTTGGAAATGCATGAAATATGAAGGGGTCTACGTGAAGATATTGAAGCCGCCTGAGCCTCTTGGAATTCGAGATTATCCTACTTTGGTGAACAAATGTCGACGTTCAGGAACTAACAAGAAGTTGGCAAACCTCAGGTATGCGCAAAACAATGTCAGGAGAGGATACTGGCCTCAAGGCCCCTCACTTCAAGCCTATGCACCAATCTAAGGGAAGATTTCCACGAAACAACAACAACAACAACAACAATAGGGCAGAGATCCAATCTCCAAGACCCAGGGAATGAGAGTGTTTAAATTGAAAATATTCACTGGAACCTGCCTTGCTGACCACACAAATCACATGCTTTGGTTGTGGGAAACCAGGACACAAGATCTTCAGTGTCTGAATAAGAAAGCTCAGGTCCAACCCCCCAGGCCACAACAACCAGGACGTGTTTTTGCTGCGGATGCCAAGGAGATTTCTCAATCTGCCGATTCTGATCGAGGTAAGTGTGAAATAAATGAAATTATTTTAGACGTACCTGTATGATTTGGTGCCTCCCATTCTTTCATATCCTATGACCGTGTACAAAAGTTAGGATTACCTGTGTCTAAGCTATCATATGACCTTCTTGTATCCACCCCTACGTTGAACTCTATTAGAACTTGTCAAGCATGCATGACCACTTCTCTTTTTATAAATGCCAAAGAATTTAATGCAAATTTGTTTTGTCTACCTTTGTCTGGCTTAGAAGTCATTTTAGGTATGGATTGGCTGTACCAAATTATGTGCTTTTGCATTGTCCAACTAGAACTCTATATTTCTTCTCATGTCTTCCTTATTTCTCTGGTTCCTTTTCTTTTTATTTGGACCTAGTAACACCTAACCCTAGTAAGGTAGGGCGTCAGGAATATGTCCTCCTTCTCAGCTAGTGAAGCCAATATCTATGACCTTAATACTTATTTTTAGCTGTGAGGGACTATCCAGATGTGTTCCCAGAGGATATTCCTAGTTTCCGCCCGAGCCCAAGTCCAATTTCCATCAGTTGGTCTGAGGAACGGGTCCTATTTCCATTGCCCCTTATAGGATGTCCCCCTTAGAATTGAAGGAATAAAGTCACAAATTGAAGAGCTACTGAGGGAAGCACTTTATTAGACCTAGTGCCTCGCCGTGGGAGCCCCTGTCTTTTGGTAAAGAAAAGGATGGGGTATGAGGCTTTGTGTGGATTACAGTGCTTGAACAAGGTAACGATCAAGAACAAGTACCCTTGAAGAATTGATGACCTTTGGATCAATTACGTGGGCAACTATTTTCTCAAAGATTGACCTTAGATCAGTTTACCATCAATTCAGTTTTGGATGAGGACATCCCCACGCCTTTAGAACTCGATATGGACATTATGAGTATAAGGTAATGTCCTTTGACTGAACCAATGCTCCCTTGGTATTTATGGATTATATGAACCGATTTTCCGCCCGTACTTGGATAAATTCGTAGTTGTCTTTATAGATGACATACTTATTTATTCAAGGACCAAAGAGGAACATGCAGGGCATCTTAGGGTTGTGTTACAAATCCTAAGGGAGAGGAAGTTGTATGCTAACTGTCAAAGTGTGAATTCTGATGGAAGGTTAAGTTCCTTGGTCATGTGGTGTCGCGAGAAGGAGTTTCCGTAGATCCCAGGAAGAGAATCCGTACTCAATCCGGGACGGCCAACTACGGTAATGAAGATTTGAAGCTTTCTTGGATTAGCTGGATACTATAGGCGATTTATTATGGGTTTTTCCCAGCTAGCCTACCTTTGACCAAGTTAACTCAAAGAATGCTCAATTCAAATGGACGCTAAGAATGTGAGAATAGTTTTCAGTTGAAGAGAAGTTGACCATAACCTCCTGCCTTGCTACCTCACTCAGGGACCCTTCGAGGTTTATTGTGATGCTTCTAGTAAGGGCTTAGGGTGTGTGCTTATGCAAGATAGAAATGTGGTTGCTTATGCCTTTTGCAGCTTGAGACCCACGAGGTGAATTATCCAACCCATGATCTTGAACTTGCGGCTGGTTTTTGCTCAAAGATCTGCCACACCATCTTTATGGTGTACAGTTCAATCTTTTTGGACCATAAGAGTTTAAAATACCTCTTTGATCAAGAATCCAACATGAGAGAGAATCTGGGATGGAATTCCTTAAGGATTACGAATTTAATCCGAATTACCACCCAGGCAAGGCAAACGTTGTGGCTGATGCATTGAGCAATAAAGTCCCAAGTGTAGCATGCATGATGATCAGGAAAACGAAACTAGTAGAAGACTTCAAGAAGCTTAGCTCAGCACGTCTGTCAGCCCCGAAGGTGTGGTGTTAGGTCAATTAGAATAACAAGCGAGTTCCAGGAACAGACTTTTGGGCGCAGACTTAAGATCAAGAGCTTCAAGAGATTTTTAAATCAGCTTACACTAAGAAGTTGCCGGAATTTACCACAGACCAGCGAGGTATATGGAGGTATAAGGACAGGTCGTGTACCTGAGTGGTACTCTCAGGAATGAGATTTTGAAGGAGGCACACAAAGGTGAATTCACCATACACCCTGGGACTAGTAAGATGTATGAGACTCAAGAGAATGTTTTGGTGGCCTGGGATGAAGAGGGATATAGCGGAGTTTGTTCGCAAGTGTTTAACTTGTCAAGAGTTAAATACACCAGAAGCCCTTAACCTTACACCCCTTAGAAATCCCAAGAATGGAAGTGGGAAGATCTCCATGGATTTCGTAATGGGTTTACCAAGGACGTCTTCAGGCTATGACGCCATATGGGTCATAGTGGAGAGACTGACCAAGTCCGTCACTTCTTACCCATCAAAGCTAATTATCCTTTGGATAGGTTAGCTTCCTTGTATATCCAGAGATAGTAAGGCTACACGGCGTTCCTTCTTCAATAGTTTCCGATAGGGACCCCCGTTTTACTTCAAGGTTCTGGGAGCTTTCCAACGGTTGGAACCAAGCTGTGTTTGAGACTCTATCACCCTGAATTGTATGGGTATAATTTAAATCACCATACAGACTTTGGAAGATATGCTGAGGGCATGCGTGATTGAGCAGAAGGGAGTTGGATAAAGTACTTCCGCTGTGGAGTTTGCCTATAAAACAGCTATCATGCTAGTATTGGCATGGCCCCATACGAAGCCTTGTATGGAAGGAAATGTCAATCCCCATTGTGTTGGTACGATTAGGAGAAGCAAGATTGTTAGGACCAGAATCAGTTAATCAGAACGATTGAACAAATCCAGAAGATTAAGGATAAATCGCCTCGTAGAGTCGTCAAAAGAGTTATGAATACAAACGAAGGAAGCCTTTAGAGTTTAAAGAGGGGAGCATGTGTTGAAGGTCACACCCATGTATCTGTTGGAGGAGAGTTCTAAGGTCAAAAGTTGTCACCTAGGTTTATAGGTCCTTTTCAAATCTTCGACGAATTGGGTCAGCTTGTTATCAAATAGCCCTACCCCCGTCTTTATCCAATCTCCATGATGTCTTCCATGTATCTCAACTTAGAATGTACCACCCAGACTCCACCCATATCATTGAACTCGAACTATACAGTTACGGACGATTTGACGTTTCAAGTGCCTCCGCTGAGATCGTGGATAGAGAGATCAAGCAACTGAGGAATAAAGCAATGCAACTAGTCAAAGTAGCTTGGGGTGGGCCAGGAAATGAAGAATTCACATGGGAGTTAGAGTCAACTATGAAGTAGACTATCCGAGAATTGTTTCCAGGTACGAAATTTTGAGGCAAAATTTTTACTTAGGTGGGTGGTAATGTAACATCCTAGTTTTCTTTATTAATTGAGGAAAACTTAATAGGAATATTAGAATTCTAGAGGAACAATTGTGATGAGAATGACTCCATGAGGGAGCACAAAAAAAAAAAAACATGAATAGTACTTGGTGGGCCCGGAGGCCTTTGGACATCTAAACTTGGGATTTAGGACCTAGGTGCCCGAAGTTAAGAAAATATGAGAATAAGATTAGGAATGTGTGGGAACGATAATTTTAGCTAGAATTAAATTTTGTAATATCCGTGATTCGAGACGGCGTTACCCGTTCGGTAAGATTTCGGTGTGTGGTTTTTAACACAAAGACATTTCCATCACTACAACTAAATAATATCCCCCAAATTAAGACAAGTGGAAGGCTAGGATTCAATCTTGGAATCCAAGATCAAATCCTAGCCATCCATCATAGCCTAGTCACCAAGTCATCATGATTTTTAACAAATATCTTACCTTGCATTTATTACAAGCCTAGTCACTTGATCTTCTTAACCAAGCTGAGCATAAACTCGGCCTTGCAAGGAGAGAAACCAGAGGAAGAAGTGCCTCCATAGCCAAGAGCTTCATCTTGTGTTCATCTCACAAAAACCCTAGCTTAGAATCATCAAAACCCAAATCTTCCTTCACAAAAATTGATCTACACTTCCACCTCTACAATTATAACCGATTGAAATTTCAAGAACCCCATCCTTCTTGCACATCCATCAGTGATCAGAGGAGGGTTTGAGGTTGTGTGGGGAGTTTTGGTTGTGAAGAAATCCCAACTTGAAACAAGCTAGAGATAGAGACTTGTTGAACCTTCAAGAGTAGGGTTTCCTGCCTTTTTGTGGAATTTTTCAATTCTGTTTTGGCTTGCCCTAATTCGAAAATTTTGATGATTCTGATGGTTAACATATTGATATTGATGTATGAATTTTTGTGTTGTGTTTGGATGGTTTTAAAATGGGTTTCTCTCAAGTGAAATTGGAACTAGGTTGCTGGACTGAATCGCTGAATCAGATTTTCTCACGAATTTTCTGGAAAATTTGTGGGTGGTTTCATGAGCCATGAAAATTATATGTTGTAGTTAAGCCCTTAAACTAAATACACGAATTTTCTTGGGGTTAATTTTAAGGTTTGATGCCTCAAAAATTAGGAACCGAATTTGTAACTGTTGCTGTCTAAATTGTTGAGACTGAGTAACAAACTTGCCCGAATTTTTAATCATAGCAATTGATTGAGATAGCTCCTGAAATTTTTACACAAGACTAATAACATGTTGAAATACCTCTGTGAATTTTCTTGTACCTTGATTCCATCGATTCTAGGGTTAAATATTCTGAGAACACAAGTCTGGACTATGAATTTGTGACTTTGACCACCAGATTTGCCTATTTTATTGAAGTGGTTATATAACTCTGATTGCCCTGAAATTTTTACAGGTTGTTTTAGACACATTGAAGTGTCATGTGAAATTTTCCTTAAGGGTGGAATGGTTGTTTGGTATGGTAACAAATTGTTGTGCCTAGAACTTCAATTCTGCCAGGATAATGAGATGTGGAAATGGCTGAAATTCTATGTTAGTATGTGCATATCTTACGTGTATGTTTGAGACATATGGGGAAAACAGAAACAAGGCTTAGAAAGAATTGAGAGGGAAGGCAAAGAAGGACTTCCCTAGAAAAGTTGTGAGTCGAGAGACGTGTCGGCTAGGCATAGACCTGAGTGATCCTAAATGGAAAAAATGAAGTTCTGTGATCTTTATAGGATGAGCTCATGTCCTAGCAGTGTATGGTCCTCTGTGAAATTGTGAATTGTGAATGTATCTCTCGAGATAAGCCTTCCCTATGTTGAGAAAATTGAGAAAGACATGAGAAATGGAGTTTCTGATTATGCATATTATTACTCGATTGATTATTGTGATACTATCCTTAGTTCCCCTACGAGTTTTCAAGATTCTGTGTATGTGTTTGTATGAATATTGTATATGCATGAATTGCTTATCCCTACTGTGTATAGTATATGGGGGAAACTACCCTACTGAGAATTTTATATTATTCTCACCCCCAGTTGTATGTATTTATTGTTATTTTGAGAGAATGCCGTCCCAGTGTTTTTCTGATTCGCCACAATGGGTGTGGCAATATGATCCGCATTGGACTGCATGTACGCCGTTGGTTATTCCCAGTTCCTATCTACATGTTCTTTGATCGCTCCTTCAGGACTTCGTCTTTGCCCGACTTTCACCGCTTTCCTTATGACCCGTGTGCCCTTCACATGGCCCATCCTGGAGTGTTTGAGATCCCTCGCTCCACCCGGGTATCAGCCCGCAGACGCACCCGTTCGTCATCCTCCTCATCTGTCTAGACCCTCTGAGGACCCGTGCCCTGGGAGGAGAGGTCATCGCTCCGATGGCCAATGGCTTCCTGATTAGGAGTAGAGACCTCTAGAGACGGATGCATTGTACATAGACATAGGATAGTGTTAGGACCTTACCTACCTACAGAACTTGATGTACTTTTAGTTTTCTTTTGCTCTGTTGTATATGTGCATATGCTATTTTGTCAGGAGGTGTTCCTAGTAGGTTAGGTACGAGGAGGGGATTAGCCTCGTTCGCATCGAGTCCTGACTTTTTGGGGTCATTTTGTTAGTCTTGCCCTTATGATGTATATGTATATAGTGACTTACACTATACCCCTATATGTAAATCTCGTTATGATAGTATATGTATTGCGACATTTCGTGTCATTGATTATTTCAACTAGTATAGATCCCGAACTTACCAGGCTATACCTACTAATTACTATGTCCATATTTCTAGTAAATGTGGTAATTTGGAGGGTGTTACAAGTTTAATAAAGGAAGTTTGAAGTTTTAGTAACTCTGCAGGTTAGGTGTTTGGATGTTTGAATCAAGTTGCAAGCATTTTTAGCTAAGCAAAAATGGAGTTTGTGTTATTTTTCCTTGGTTGGCTTGTATCCTAGCTACAGGGTGATAAGGTTGGTGGCTTAAAATATATCTTAGATTAGATATATTAATGATATAGTCAAAGATGTATATCTTTCTGAATAGTAATAAAAAAAATGAATGGCTAGGATTTAATCTTAATTCAAGGTTAAATCTTAGCTTTACACTTGGCTCTGAAGGATAGACATTATCCTTTTATAAAGATTAAACTATCTTTTGATATTAAAAATCATATATCGGGTTTACCAATCCTAATAAAATACCATACCCTGGTAAACAGATTTGCTCTTAAAATTAATTTCATATATAAAATATTCATTTCTAACTATTTCTGATCTTAACTGTATATTTTAAGTTTGGATTCTCCTGTTCTCAATATAGCGTATTCGGCTATTCTAACAGGCTTGCAAGGTTACTCGTCACTCCCTGTTTGAAATTTTTTTTAACACATCTGGGCTATCTTCATTGTTGCTAAACAATTAAGACTTTCAAAATTATGACTAATAAGCTAAATTAATTTTTAAATAATTTTTTGGATGTTACACTAATCATCTTGCGAGTTTTCTAAAATTAATGCAGTGAGTTTGAGATTAATGTAACACCCTAATATTTAACCTACATGTTAAAACTTAATGTATTGAGATTAATTATTAGTTATTACTCTTTTGTTCCATTCTTTAAATTCATTTTATCAAAATACTTAGTAGAAAATATGGGTAAATTTTTTTTTTTTGAAACATAAAACAAAACGTAAGCCCGCACCTATCAGAAATCAAACGTTACTTGCCATCAAAGTATACAAGGTAATATAAGTCATGCATACACACATTTAAAGCACATGATCCATCATAACATAATATGGTTCATAATACACCTAGAAATAAAATAAACAGAAGTCACACTCATAGAAGCTGTCTAAGCTTTCAATACATAAACAATAGAAAGAAAATAGAGGAAATAGTGTAATACATGGAATCACAAAACATCAAAATGCCAGCTACAACTTCCCTTTGCTTAACCGAGTGCTCAACCAAAGTCACCCTATCTAAAGATAATAGGAAGAAAGAGGATCCCCGTGACAACTCGGACACTCCTATGGGTCCTCCATCATGGTCTATTGATGGAACTGATCTTCGGCACGGGGTATATACCGAATGAACTGGGCAAAGCTCCTCCTGTTGCCACTAAGAGAATGAGGGATAAACATGGCCTCCACGGCGTAGATGCATCTCCAAACCATCGGCTTAGCCTGGCTGGGTCACTGTGTCACCGCCTCTTACCTATGTCCATGGGTGCAATAGGTGTAGAACCTCGAGTAGATGTGTGTTGGGAGTCTCCTAATGCTTCGTCTCTAAGTGCCATATGAGGAACGTACTCGGATAGTCACGAACTGCCGAAGTCAAGGGCGTGTACGTCGAGTTTTGCTCATTGCGAGGTCAAGAGCGCTCAAAGATTAGATCATCTTTAAAGGAAGGTAGGTGTAAACTGAAGCTGGAGACTTGGGTAAGCAAAAGGGCGTCCCATGTAAGCAAAAATACGAATAGCATAGGCGACCCTCAAAGTGGTAAGAGTGGTGGGGTTGGGTCGCAGTGCACCTCCCATACTGGAGTGTCAATGAGATTACGAATTGGCATTTTAACTCTCGAAGACGTTATGGAAAGAAAGAAAGATAGAGGGAGCGAGAATCTTAATAAAGAATCTTAGGAGGAAAACCTCTATCTAGTGTCATCGTCTACGTCCCTCAGGAACCTTGGTTTTATAGAAAAGTGAACATGCATAAGGTTTGATTTTAGGTTTCTAAAGTATCATTTACGAGGCCCACTTAATTTTAGTATGCATCTTGGATGTCATGAATGCAACATACTTTATCATGAAATGCATGGCAATGCAAAATATGGTATGCTAATCTAATCATAAGAGATGTTTCATAATCATAACAATCATAGCATGAATTTCTTCCACTTATCTTTTAGGTGACTTAGATTAATTCTTTCTCTCATATAGGGCCACCTATTTCCTCGCCTTTTGAGAGTTCTAGGTTATGAGCTTATACCTCACTAGTCATCACTAGCATAATCTTATCCTATGATAAGTTAATACCCAGTTCTTAGAATTGGACAGGGCAGAGGATCACCTTCATAACCTTTAATTCGGGGAGTCCAAAAGGTCCTTCTCTAGATCACCTCTCATAACCTTTAATTCAGAGTCTGAAGAGGATCACTTCCATATGTTTTATGTCACCTTAACCTTATTAGATCACCACTCATAACCTTTAATTTAGCTTAGTCTGAAATTATTTCCATTAATTTCTTATATTACTTAAAGATGCAATACATGAACATGTAATCACAACTTATCATTCATATTTCATACTCATAGAACACATCAATTATGCAAATTAAAGGTTATCCATCATATCATTCTCCTAAATCACATAGGCATGCTATTATTACATTTTTCTAAAAAGAAACATGTCTATACTCATGTGCAACATATAATAGAATACATATTGAAAAAACATAACAACATATACAATTATTTCCAACATTATCCATTCTTTAGTAACTAGTCATTCTACATCTTTAATTCTAAACTCAGATCAATTAGCAACATAATAACAAATCTTTAGATTAGTAGCAAAGTTAGAGAGCTTGATAAAAATATATCCTTATTTAATAATAAATATATGTTCCATGAAAGTCAAAGTTTCTTATGTAAGTTGAAATGGTGAGTCTTGAGCATTAATGTTTTAGTGAGGGCATAATCTTAGACATGCAATGCAAGCTTTTTTTTAGTCTTGACATTTTAGATTGATGGCAAGAGAACATAAATATGCTATGCAAGCTTAGAATTAAATATGAGAATACAAGCTCTAGTTTTTACATCTTTAAGTTTTAGGTGATGATAAGAAATAAATATGCTAAACAAGGAAATGTAAATATGAATGCAAGTCCAATTCTTTATTTTAGTGTTCTAGGCCCCTTAGAGATTCACTTAAATTACATTTCAACTTTAAGGTTGAAATAGGTGGGCTTTGAGATTAACCATTTAGGTGATATGAAAATGCAAGCTCTTGTTTTAATCTTTAAGTTTAAGTGATGGCTTGAAAAGTAAATATGCTAAGCAAGGAATGTAAATATGAATGCAAGTTCAATTCTTTATTTTAGTGCTCTAGGCCCTTTAGAGTATTCACTCAAATCACATTTCAACTTTAAGGTTGAGAGCGTTGGGTTCCAAGTTATTTGTTTAGATGATAGCATAATCATAAAATGCAATGCTTAAATATAAATATGCTATGCAAGGACTTGTAATATAAATATGAATGCATTCCATTTATTATTCTTTAAGTCCTAGGCTCAAGAATACCATTTAACCACATAATATCTTTATTTGCCAAAAACTTTCTCAAAAGTGAAACCTTCAAGCTTTAGAGGTCAAACAAATGATGGTTTTGCAACCAACACCTTAAGATCCTCATCATCAAGCCATGGTTTCTCCATGATGTAGGCCATAAGGCCGAAAAACAAAAAGAAGGAAAGGAAAAACAAGAACCAAAAATGTAGAGGAAAAAGAAGAATTTACAACTTAAAACAAATTAAATCAAAGGAAGAAAATAGCCAACTTTAAAACAACTCCTTACCAAAGGTGTTTTCTCTGTGAGAAGAAAAGAGTTTAGTCTCTGAAATGAGAAGACCAAATCTCCCTTGGTGCTAGATGATGGTTTCGGCCAAGAGGAGGAGAAAGAAAGAAAGGTTTGTCTTGGGTCCTTGATTTTGGAAATGGAAGAGCTATGTGTTTAGAGGAAGGTTTATGGTGTTTGTGTGGTGGTTTGTGTTTAAGAAAATGGCGATTATGGCTCTTGGAAGAATGAAGAAGAAAGAAAAAGAAGGAGAATTCTTTGAACTTGAGAAAGAAAGCTTTGAAGTTGTGAAAATGAGCAAAAATGTTACAAGCTTTCCTTAATGCCTATTTATAGAAAAAATGAAACACATTGAGGAGGAAATGGAGGGAGTGGCCATGTTCAGAGAAAAAAGGAAGAGAAAAATATCTCTTTGCATGGTATGGCTTTGGGTATGTATGGTTCAAAGCATGGTTCAAGGTATGGGCAATCATGGTTCTTTAGACATATTTTGATTGAATTTCAACATGTGATGGATGAATTTGGGAGGAGTGGCCCTTGGTTTAGGAGCATTTGGGGGATAGAAAATCTCATTTTAATTTTGGTTTGAGTGTGTGTTTAGAAGTTGATTTGGTTAGGTTATGATTAGGGGTTGTAAGTAATGTTTAGGTAAGGTAATGGATAATTAAGGATGTCAAGACATGATTAAGGAATGATCTTGCTTCATTAGTGAAATCAAAACTCATTTTATATTAAAACCATTCATAAACATAATTCCTTAATTTAAGGAATTAGAGTGAGAAAACACTATTCAAGATTCCATGACATGGAATCTTGATTTTAAAACAAAGATTAAAGTGTATCTAAGCAATCTTAGGTTCTAATCAACCTTAATAAATTATTTTGACTCTAGATTAGTAATTAGAATTTTAATATTTAATTAAGACTAATATTTCTTAGGTTTTGTTAATCATATCATTAAGCCTAACGCTCAAGCCCAAAATGGTACTTCTCAGAAAATACGTTGTATTTTAAATGCTTATAATCATCATTACTCACTTAAAATTATTCGAACTTTTGGAGAGTTTGATGTTGACTTTACCTCTAAAACGCTATAGGGGTATTTGATCATTTTGAGCCGAAAGTTTAGAAAATGAGATTTTCATCTTGGCTATCAATCATAACACATTTAATCCCCTTCAAGCATTGATTTATCTTTCCAGGATTGTTGGCCCGGCCATCCTCGAATCCCTGGTGAAATGACCTCAGGCATTTCGGTCATTTATACTCAAACAGTAAATTTAAGCGTTACATTACTCCCCTCTGAAAGAATTTCGCCTTTAAATTCATTACTTGAAAGAGCTCCTTGTACTTCATCCTCATATTCTTATTCTAATTCCCACTTGAATTCTTCAGCGTTCCCTCACCCCCATGGCTTTCACCATGTACCGCCTTGTCTTTCTCAAAACCGCTCTGATTCCCTTGTCCATAATCCTCGTGGTAGTAGGTTAAAAGTCAGAGTCCTGCCTTAATTGTACTTGTTCAGCTTTAACACAAGACTGGGTTAGAACTTGGTATTTTCTTAGTTGCGAGCCATGAAAGATATCATGAAGGTTAGAGATAAGGGCCTAAGGCCAATTTGTATGCATGGTCCCACTCTATTAAGAATTTCAAAAGGGCCAAGAAATCTAGGACTCAACTTTTTGACTTTCATGGCTCGACCAGCCGTACCTGTGATCCTAAGGAAAACATTTTCTCTTGGAATTCCAACGACTTTCACCATTTGTCCGCATAGCTTTTTTGTCGACTTTGAGCAGTTAGGATTTTATCCTTGATTCTCTGATTTGCCCATCGTTTCCTTCACCACATAGGGTCCCAACATACTTTGTTCACCGGTTCATACCAACACAAAGGTGATTGACACTTTCTTCCATACAACGCCTCAGTTCTGTCATAGTTTATGCTTGCGTGATAACTATTGTTATACACAAACTCAATCAATGGCAGGTACCTATCCCAGTGATCCTCTTATCCAAAACACATACCCTCAACATATCTTCTAAGGTTTGGATAGTCCTTTCGACTGGCCATTCTGTTTGAGGGTGGTAAGCCGGGCTTAGGATAAATTTTGAATGAACATATTTTGGAGCTTTGAAAACGTGACATAAATTGCGGATCCACCTGAGATTATTGTCCGATGGAGTATATGTAACCATACAATCTCTTGGATATACAACTAGGCCAACCTATCTAAGGAATAGGTTACCACTTGAAAGAAAGTGGGTTGATGAGTCAGTCCTACTCACTACCACCCATATAGCATCATGGTCGTTTAACTCTAGGTAGGGCCACGAAATCCATAGAGATGTTATCCCTACTTCCACTCAGGCATAACAAAGGTTGCAACATTCCAAAGGGCTTTTAGTGCTCAATCTTCACCTTATGACAGACTAAGCACCTACTTACCCATGCAGCTACGTCTTTCTTTTAAACCAAGGCTACCAAAACATCTTCTTCAAATCAATACATCTTGGTGTTACAGACTTCTGGGTGGATGGTAAAATGGCTTTTGTAAGCCTCCTCCAAAATCTTCTTTTGGAGGCTTCACATGCCTTACGCAAATCCGACCTTCAAACCTCCCAGCCCATCTCCTCCTCCTGGTTAAAATCCATTACCTTTCTAGCGTCACCGCTTCCAAGATTTCTTTAAATTATTCATCTTCTAATTGAGTTCTCTAAGTTACACTCCTTTAAAGTCACTTGTCACACTCAAGATAGCACATCCTCATACCCTCAGTGGTCAAAGCCACCCCTAAGTTCATATCCCTAAACTTCTCAATTAGCTCTACCTCCTTGACCATCATCTAAGACATGTGTAATGACTTCCGACTCTAAATATCCGCCACAACATTGGCCTTGCTTGGATGATATTTAACCCAAAGTCGTAGTCCTTTGGCTACCATCCACCTTCTTTGTCTCAATCGAACTCCTTCTGAATCAAAGAGGTACTTGCGACTTTTATGATCAAAGAACACCTCGAACTTCACCCCATACATGTGGTGCCCCCACACCTTCAAAGGCAAACGCTATTCGCCGTCAGCTCCATGCTCATCTGCGGGGTAATTAGCTTCATTAGGCTTTAGTTGTCTATATGCATAGACTACCACTTGCCTATCTGCATTAATATCCTAAACCTTTCCCTAAGCATTGCAATATGTACGCCTTATTTTTCCCGTGTAACAATGACCAAAATGCCCCGAGGTCATTTATCCTTGAAGATGGATCGCGACTCCTATCTCTCAAAGGGGATGTTTTGATGATTAATAGGGGATTATATGTGTTATGTGTGGTAAATAGAGCAAGAAGAATCCATTTTTGAGTTCCAACGCGTGACTTCAATGCCTGAATGGCCCCCGTTATCGTCTTTACGTTCCGCTGAGCCCCGACTTTACCAAAAGATTTTAGAATGATGTTTATAAGTGGTTTTTGATGTTTAGTCGTGTCCGAAGGTTGGCATTTTTAGTGCAAAATTACCATTTTGCCCCTAGAACAGTTAAGATAAGCCTAATGACGCAATTAAGCAAACCTAAGCAATATTAGGCTTAATCGAAGATTAATTTATTTCAATTAATCTAGAGTCAAAATAATTTATTAAGGTTAATTAGAACCTAAGATTGCTTAGTTAAACTCTAATTGCATTCTTTAATTCAAGATTCCTAGTCATGGAATCTTGAATAGTGTTTTTCTTTCAATTCCTTAAATTAAGGAATTGTGCCATACCTCATTTGACTAAGAAATAATTTTAAATTGTTAATCTAGCAATATTACTCTCCTAATCAAGTTCTAAACCTTAATTAGCCATTACCTCACCTAAACACTTTCTTACAAACTCCTAATCAAAACCTTAATCAAAGAAACACCTAAACACATCATTAACCACAATTACATGAGCAAAACATCCTTCTCCCCTTGGCTGATATGTTAGCCAAATTCATGCCCCCAATTTCCATCACATGTTGATTTTGTTTTACTCAAAGAACCATGCCTTAGGCCATACCTTGCCCATACTTTCAACCATGCTTGCCACATATGTGTAAGCCCATACCTTTGTAAGAGATATTTCCTCCCTTTCCTCCTCAAAAGTCCATTGATTTCCCCTGCCAAATCAGCCTCCACATTGCAAATTTTCTATAAATACCAAGCATTGAAGACTTGGTTGCACTTTGGATCATTTGCCAAGTTCAAGCTTTCTTGCATTTTCTCTCTTTTCTTCTAATTTTCTTCATCTTGTTCTTTTTCCTCCACCATTAAGAAACCTTCCACCACCACAAACCACCACAAACAACCTTGAACCACCACTTCCTCACCTCAAACCACCTCTCAAACACTTAACCTTTCCATTTCCAAGCTTGCTTTCTCAAGGAAAAATCATCTTCCTTGAGTTCTTCCTTTGGTTGAAACCATCATTGCCATTCAAGATAGATTTTGTCTTCTCATTCCTTCAAGAATACAAGCTTCTTTCATTTCTTTCAAGACTTCTTTAGGTAGGGTTTTGTTTTAAAGTTTTTACTTGTTCTCTTCAAAAAAAGTTCTAGTTTCTCTGTTCAAAACTTTTTTCCTTTCCTTTTCTTCTTTTCGGCCATGAGGCCTTTTCATGAGGAAACTTTAGCTTGATGATGAGGTTTCAAGATAATGACTTGTTGTTGTCATGTGAGAAACCTTAAAGCTTGAAACAACTTGGTCTTGGACCATACATGCTTGTGTTTTTCTTTCTTTTTGCTTATGCTTCCGTTTCCTTTCTTTCCTTCCTCTAAGATTTTGGTTTCTTTTCCTTTTTCCTTATGATTTTGGTTTCTTCTTCCTTGGTTTGAACAAAGTTTGCTAAAATGTTAAGTAGATCACAAAAGTTTTGTTAAGAAAATTAATCACATGTTTTAAAGAGCTTAAGCTTACCCTTGCCAACCTTAAAGTTGGTCGGCCTAAGAGTTTTACTCTAGATTGAAGCCCATGAGCAATAAAATAAAGAATATGACTTAGTTATTGTATTTTGTTTAGACAAAGTGTTGAGCTTTGTGTCCATTTTCTTGAGCTTGATGATGAAGTTCAAAACCAAAGGCTTCTTTGAAGTCTTGGTGCTAAGAACTCTAAAGCTCACTTTATGTTGTTAAGATGCATATTGGGTTAGGATGATGTTCCTTAAAGTCTTGTAAGAGCTCTAGTAAGATAAAATGAGTTGCACACATGTTTACATTTATGCCTTGCATAGCATGTTTATTTTGATGTTATCACTAAACTCTCAAGAATAAATAAATGAACTTGCATTATCATGTTTAAATTTCAAGCTTGCATTTCATGTTTATATTTCAAGTCATCACTTAATCTTTAAAGATAATAATGAAGTTGCATCCATATTTATTTTATGCTCTCACTTTACTTTCTAATGAAGAATAAAATAAGTGCATATCATGTTTAAGTTTATGCCATCACATAAATGTTCTAGAGCTCAAAGACTTGCCCAAGTATCTTGCATAAAGTTTTAGAAAATGGAGGCATTTCAAGGAATGCCATTTCGGCCTTGTGATGATGATGATGGACTTGGAAGAGTTCCTCTAATCATAAGTGCCCATAGTCTAAGTCTTGGAATTTTTCTAAGCTTAGGTGTACTAAAGGAACTTATGAACAAAGTTTTATGTTTTAAATCCATTCCTTGAACTAAATAATTAGCTACTGACCTACGCATGTGAAATTTATATGATTTTAATGAGTTTAATTGGTTTCTAAAAGAGTTTTGAGTTATTAAAATGATTCCAAGAGAAACTAGCAACTTATATGCTTTTAAATCATGAAATTATGTGATTACATGAGCTTATGTTTTCCGGTTTGCCTTATGCAATTGGCCACTGTATAAATTCTTTTTTATGGTGTTAAAATGTGTAAAATTATGTTTGAGTGAAGCAAGGAATGTTTTAGGGAAGTTTAGAAAGAACAAGTAACTAAAAAGGACTTAAAATGTGAATTCTAGAACACTTAGAATGCACAAACTGTGTTGTTCCATGTTTAAAACTTAAGGAAAATGGTTTATAATTAGTGAATATGTGTAGGAATCCCATAATTGGTTTAGGAGTTATTATAGAGCCTTAGGCGAAGATGGAACTTAAGAAAGGGTAAAAAACAAAGATTGTAGGACCCTGAATTGAATGATAAAATTTTGCCCAAAATAACTAAAGTTGTTTGGTTATGTTATAAATCATAAACGTTAGGGGAAAATTATATGTAATGATCCCTTAGGTGTTATAAAAATCCATAATGAAGGTTAGGATAGTTGGTGCAAAGTTAAGACCCGTAAGGGCCAAAGCATAAGACACCATGAGATAGGAGGTATGATGTGAGCATGAGGCCGAGTGGGTGTACTCATAAAATGATGTGAATATGTTAATATCATGGACTTGAGGCTATATGTGTATTTGTGGCATGATGCTATGATATGTGGTATGCTATGTTTACAATGCATGAGAATGTATGATATGTCATATGAGGTTCTATGGTTGCATGCTCATGTCACATTCATACAAGATATGATAAAGTGGAAATGATCCCATTATGACTTCTTGAGTTAAGGGTTGTATCTGGGTGATCCAAGAAAAGAGATATGTTAATGAGGAAATGATTCCATTATGACTTTCCCAATTAAGGGTTGAGGGTGATTGAGAAGAAATGTGAATCCCCTTTTTTTCCCCCATGGAAATCTAGTGACGATAGTAAGGTTTAGTGATTTGAGGCGATCTGTGTATTTGGAGTTTTGGTGGCTATGTGAAATCGTAGGGCCCCACTGTTGGATGGATTTTCTGTGACGATGAGGTGGAAAAGTGGAAAAATGGAAAAAGTTATGAAAGGAACTCATGGAGTTCAAGAATGAAAAGTAAAGATTGCACACTATATGTTCATTGATGCTTTGATTAAGTGATATGTGTTATCTACATGTAATGTCATGCTCTAGTATTGCCATGCATACATAAAATATCTGCTGCATTCATATCATGAAGACTCATGCTCAAAGGAATCCATTTCGGATAATAGGATTTGAGAAATTAAAATTAACCTATGCATGTATACCTCTTTCATAATGAAACCCGAAGTGGCTTGGGGCGACGACGATTACACTTGGTGTTAAGTCCTGGGCCTTACGAGAATCTTGTATAAGTATTCTCACCCCATTTGTCTTTCCTTCCTTGTTCCGTCTCCAGACATGATTGATGCGGTATGTCCTGATTTTCCTTGAAGCGCGAGCATAGGAGTTACACACATCGATCAGTATGGGCGCAATGGAAGTCATGAACGCTTGTTTATAATTATGTTTTGCGTTAGTTAACCTTGCTTGATGTATGAAGTATTTTGAGGTGTCCTTAGATTTAAAAGGGCATCGTTGTTTTGTTATGATTATAATATAATACTACAAGTTATGTTGTGTTTATTCTATGGTTTATTTACTGTGTTATGGTGATATATACTTGGTTGCTATGTTTCTTGTTTAATAGTTGGTCCTATGCACATGCGCGGCTCACATTTTAAGTCTTAGTTTCGAAAAAAAAATTTAGTCATATTTTTAATAGTCGCATTATTTTAAAGAAAGCCAAGTCAAGTTCTGAAAACGAGACGAACCTTCAATAACTAGCCGAATGCGACTTGAAGCGTATTAGGTGAAAGTTAGGGTGTTACACAATACCCTCTAATGCATATCGGATAGTGTAAAACTAGCATGAGGTGGCGGTCAACTTCACCTCCAACTTTTGGAAGCTCTTCTCACAGCCCGGGTCCACACAAAGGAGGCATTCTTCCTAGTTAGCTTGGTTAAAGGTAAGGAAGATGGAACCTCAGAACTTTGAATAGCCAGCTAAACCAAAAAGCTGGTCGTATTTCCGTTACGACTGTCGCTTTCTGAACTCATTTATAGCTTCAATCTTACTAGGATCTAATGGCTATACTTCCTTTTGACACAACATGCCCTAAAGTACTTTACCTTTTCCAACTAGAATTCATGTAACACCCTAATATTTAACCCAATACGCCTAGGACGTATCAAGATTAATTATTAGTTATTACTTCTTTTTAAATTCATTTACAAAATACTTAGCGAAAATAGGTAATTTTTTTTGAAATGATTCATATAAAACAAAGTGCGAGCCTTTACGCGTAACATAAATACAACGTGAAGCGGAGAATAAATAAAACATACAGAACATAAACATTAAAGAACACATCCATCATGAAAACATTCCTCATCACATTAGTTAACATAGTTTAACATCACTAGAGAAATATAAAGAAACATAAAGTCTTACCCATACTAGTGGGCAGAGCTTGGAGGACAACAACATAAAATAAGAAACATAAAAACAAATACATGAAAACAACCCCAAAAGATACTCCCACAAAGCAACCCTCCTCAAAACCTACGGACGACGCAAATCCTCGTATCTGGCACATGAGCCTACGAACTGGCGAAGCTCCTCAGTGTGGCCCATCGAAGAGGGGACGTGGGCATGCGAATGCGAGCGACGTGACTACCTCTGAGGGCGTCTCTTGGCTGTACGCAGCACCTCACAGGCCTTGGCTGCACGCACCCGCTACCCTGATCATCCAAATGCAGTTGAGAGGGTGGATCCTCTGAACACGATCGGCCGTGAGCTTCAGGACTCCCGGATGGCGAGCAATGAGGGATACAACTTCGATGGTCCGCACAGCTGAGGGACGATGGTCGGGACCTTGGTTCTGCCAGGGCCTCGGGTCGCGTCCTCTCAAAAATCATGTCGTCGCCAAAGGGGAGGTCAAGCGAACTGAACTGAGACTGGAAACAAACAGCGTTCCATGTATGCAAAAATGCGTATAGCACATGACCCTTTAAGTGGTAGGATCAATGATCCGATCGTAGTGCACTTCCCACATCTGTGCGTCAACAAAAATCACGAACGACGCCATCGATGTCTGAAGACGTAACGGAAGAAACAGAGAGAGGGTGAGAATCTTGCTAAAGAATCTAGGAGGGAATCCTCTATCCTAGTGTCATCGTTCACGTCCCAGGAACCTTGGGTTTATTATGAAAAGGTTAAGCATGCATAGGTTCATTATGAGGTTTTCACAAAGTATATTATCCAAGGTCCATGTCTTTTATAATGATTCTTAATGCATGTATGCAACATAATAGTTCATGGATGCATGGGAGCACTTTAGGTAAATCAAACAAATATCAAACAACATATAAGTGGCATGTAACTTTCTCTTGACATCTTTCCTTTTCTCATACTTGTGACACCAATCATAATAGTAACCGCACCCTTAAACTAGGCTATGAGCTCATACCTTAACTAGTCGTCACTAGTTCTTACTTATCCTCTTGATAAGCGAATCATAAACATAATCATATTCATCAATCATCATAATCCCGACTCCCAGAGTATGGGTAGGGGCCTAAGGATCACCCATCATGGGACTTTTTCCTTCTTCGAAACGCATCGACTGGTTAAGACCAGCGACTTTGTCCGCTTTGTTAATGTCTATGCCCTCACGGTTTTACCTCTCCTCATCGAGAGGAGAAGTACGTCTGGTGTGTCACCTTAAACATCATATATTTTTTTTCTTCGAAACGTATCAACTTGTTAAGACCAACGACTTTGTCCGCTTTGGCAGGCTAATGCCTATGCCCTCACGCTTTACCTTCTCTCATTCTGAGCAGGAGAATACGTTCTTGGATGTCACCTTAAACATCATTTTCTCAAAAACTTTCTTATGTCTTTAATTTGATTGAAATTTGGCATAACACCTATCTTTAATTTCCTCAAATTTGAGTCATGCCACATAATCTCAGTCACATGCATCATTTTCATGGAACTTTCTCAATTCAATAACTTTCTAGTTCACATGAGCATATTTCTCAATTTCATTCATATTTCGAAACCTTATGCATCTTAAATACAACATTTCATCATATCACCATATCAAATCATACACATAAAGTTTCATGCTCAAGGAACTAACATAATCACATCATCATAATGTGCACGAGGTTCATCATCATAATCATACTCTTCCTTCCACCTATCTCATAGGATCTTATGCTTTGACCTTACGGGCTTTAAACTTGTATTTGCATCTTTATTACCCTCAAGAGGTTAACACTTAAGACTTGTCTTAAGATTTGAACTCACTAAAATTCCATACAACACTCACATGAAAGGAAAATATCATTTGCTTAGCTGGGCTTAGCTCCATCGTGACCTTTTTCCGCCTTCGCCTAAGGCTCCATAATCAATTCCTAGACCAATTATGAGGGATTCCTAGGCATGTCTAAGTTATAACCATTTTAAGCTCTTATCATCACCTTAAACTTAGAAATCAACACCTAATCATTTATGAAGGGATTTGTACATGTCTTACTAATTATGAATCATTTATCCTTGAATTAATCATGCTAGAATAATTTGCATTTTTATGCATTAAGGTGTTCTAGAATTCTCATCTCTAATCCCTTTCAAGTTACTTATTCTTTTCTAACTTCTCTAAATCGATCCTTGCTTCACTCAAACATAATTTTACACATTTTAACACCTTAGAACAGCATTTATATAGGAGCCAAACATAGAACCAAAATCATAACCCATAAAATCACATAATCTCTTGAGTTGAAATGCATATAAGTTGCTAGTTTTCTCTTGGGACATTTTAGGAACAAAAGGTGTTTGGTAATCGATTACATGTTCCTAGTAATCGATTACCAGGAGCTAAATTCATTATGGGTTCAATACGGGAATCGATTACATACAATGGTAATCGATTACTTAGGTTTAAGTCGTTTCTGAAAAAATAAAGAACATAAGGGTAATCGATTACACTATCAGGAATTTATTATAGGGTTTCCAGAAAGGTTTGGGCATGAAGAACAGCTATGGTAATCAATTACATTGCCTCTGGTAATCGATTACTGAGAAACAAAAGTCCTTCGGAAAATCATTTGGAATGTAAAACCTCCTGAATTTGAGAAAACATGATTTTTGACACATTCCAAACTATTTAAACACCTTGAGACCTCATAAAGTTTTCCAACATTTTCCTTGAAATCATTCATGCATTTTACAAAATCAAACCATTATTGAATCATACTAAAACTCATCCATTTCTTTTTGACTAGAGTTCCCTTTTAGGATACTTAGGGCAAGTCTTTGAGCTCTAGAGTATTTAGGTGATAACATAATCTTAAACATGCTATGCACTTTATTTTACTCTTCATTAGAAAGTAAAGTGAGCATAAAATAAATATGAGATGCAACTTCATTATTATCTTTAAGGATTAAGTGATGACTTGAAATATAAACATGAAATGCAAGCTTGGGAATTTAAATATGGTAATGCAAGTTCATTCATTTACTCTTGTGAAATTAGTGATGACATCAAAATAAACATGAGATGCAAGACATAAATTTAAACATGAATGCAACTTATTTTTATCTTAACTAGAGCTCTTACAAGACTTTTAGAGGAACATAAACCTCAACCCATTATGTATCATAAGGCAAGCTTTAGAGTTCTTAGCACCTAGACTTCAAAGAAGTCTTAAGGTTTGAACTTCATCATCAAGCTTAAGGAAATGGACACAAAGTTCAACACTTTGTCTAAACAAAACTACAAGGACTAAGTCATATTCTTTATTTTATTGCTCATGGGCTTCAATCTAGAGTAAAACTCTTAGAACGCCGACCAACTTTAAGGTTGGCAAGGGTAAGCTTAGAGCTCTTTGAAATCATGTGATTAATTTTCTTTAACAAAACTTTTGTGATCCTTTACATTTTTAGCAAACTTTGTTCAAACCAAGGCAAAAGGAAAACGAAATCTTTAAGAAGGAAAGAAAAGAAAACCACAAACTTTATCAAGAAAAGAAAGAAATCAAGCATGTATGGTCCAAGACCAAGTTGTTTCAAGCTTTAGAGGTTTCTCACATGACAACAACAAGTCATTATCTTGAAACCTCATCATCAAGCTCATGTTTATGAAAGGGCCTCTTGGCCGAAAATGAAAAGTGGAAGGAAAAAGGATTTGAAACCAAGAGAAACTAGAACTTTTCTTTAAGGAACACAAGTAAAACTCAAACACAAACCCCTACCTAGAGAAGTCTTGAAGAGAAGGAAGGAAGCTTTGTTTCTTGAGAGGAAAAGAGAAGGAAATCCTTCTTGAAATCTTGAAGGAAAAACTCTGAGGAGGGAGAGGAAGAGGGAATTTTTGTGTTTGAGAAGAAAGTTGGAAGTTTGCTCAAGTGAACCAACATTGAAAGGTTTCAAGCTTGGTATTTATAGAAATTTGAGAGCTCATGGATGGCCTAAGGAGGGAGGAAGGCCGGCCATTTGAGAGGAGAAGAAGAGGAAAATATCTCTTGCAAAGGTATGGTGTTAGGCATGGGTTGAGTATGGGAGGTATGGGCAAGGTATGGTGGAAAGCATGGCTCTTGGAGTGTAAAATAAATCAACATGTGAGGGAAATGGGGGAGGATTTTCGGCCAACACATCAGCCAAGGGGGAGGGAATTTCATGTAATTGTGGTTTAAGGATGTGTTTAAGTGTTTCTTTGATTAGGCTTTTGATTAGGAGTTTATAAGAAGGTGTTTAGGTGAGGTAATTGGGTAATTAGGAAGGTCAAGACTTGATTAGGAGGGTAATCTTACTAGATTAGTAATTTAAAATAATTCTTTTGGTCAAATGAGGTATGGCACAATTCCTTAATTTAAGGAATTGGAGAGAGAAAATACTATTCAAGATTCCATGACTAGGAATCTTGAATTAAAGAATGCAATTAGAGTTTATCTAAGCAATCTTAGGTTCTAATTAACCTTAATAAATTATTTTGACTTTAGATTAATTATCGAAATAAATTAATCTTCATTAGAGCCTAATATTGCTTAGGTTTGCTTAATTGCGTCATTAGG
>JAMLFY010000662.1:0-26899 GCA_030441495.1 Dalbergia oliveri
TAACACCCTAATAATTAACCCAATACACCTAGGCAGTATTTGATTAATTACTAGACTTTACTCTTTGCTTCAGTTCCTTAATCATGCTTTGAAAATACTTAGTGAAATTACGAGCCATTTTTTTTTTTAAACATAATTGAAAACGTGAGCCGCGCTAACGTGAATGATTTAGCAAAATTTAAAAGACACATAGGAATTTACAAACATCACATCATAATATATTGGCTCCATCATACAGCATCCATAATTACATATCATATAGATATTTTGCCTACCAACAGAATAAGACTAAGTGTAGGCAATCTAATAAAACATAAATAATATATGGATGGAAGGACATCCATTAATGGCACCTAGTAATAACACTCCAGGGATAGGGATAGATATCTGAAATATACGAGTGAAACTCAGGATTCAAGTTCAGCTACCGGTGAAGCCTCAATGTGATTCACGAACGCTTCCTTCTATTTCTGAAGACGAGATGGAAAGAAAAATAGAGGGAGTGAGAAACTTATAAAAAGAATCTCAGTAGGGTACTCACCTCATGATGCATTGTGTCATCATCATCGTCCCCAGGAACCTCGGGTTATTATGAAATAGTGAGCATGCTAAGATTGATTTATTAAGTTCGAAAATATACTTTACCGAGGTTCGTCGTTTTAATCATGCGTCTTATAATGCATCATAAACTTAGCATGTCATGTTTATAATGAACTTTTCCTTTCATATATAATAACATAGTTATGCATAAAATCACATCATATTCCTCATCATCATTTCATAATACTATGCATAGCGAAATATCATATTTCTCATCATCATCTCATAAATACTATGCATAGCAGAACATCATATTCACATAATGCATTTACTTAGTTTCTTAGGTGACTTAAAGTTACTTTCATCATCATTTTCCTGGGCCACCCTATACTCCACCCTTTTGGGAGTAATCTAGGTTATGAGCTCATACCTTGCTAGTCGTCACCAGCACATACTTATCCCTTTTGATAAGTAAAAATTCCGTCTCTACCCTTTTGAAGAACGACTAGGGGAAGAATCACCTTTCACCGCCTATAGTTTGACGGGTCCAAAGGATCATTTTCTCATATATTTTGAGTCACCTTTAAGTCTTTGCATGTTATATCATAATACAATTCTTCATTCATAATCATCATAACATTTTCTCATTTATAGTCTTATGCCGAAATAATATATACCAACTGTAATCATGCATCTAGGAGATTCCAGGAAAGAGAGGTGGGTCACAATGGACACGCTTAAATACCAAATCTTTCCTTAGCCAGAATCTTTCCAAATTGCACTCTTAGTAATACACTTTCTTCCGTACGAATATGTCTTTATTTCATGCATAAGTTTTCATTGTTTGCAACAACAACTATAACATACAAACCAGGGAAGCAATCAATGACACCAAATTCTTAATAAGCATCAAATCACATTTTAAGTACACATAAATTACTAGCTTCCCATAAAATTCTTACAAAGTTTTAAAACTCTTTTAAAACTAATTCCTTTTGTTAAACTTGAAAGAAGTCATAGGACTTTAGGCCTAAATTAACCATGGGACCGATTTATAACTTGAAAGAATGTTCATAATTAAATCTTTCACTTAAGATAAAAGGAGCAAGTCTTGAGCTTTAGAGATTTAGGTGACATCTTTGAATTATTACCATGCTATGCAACCTTATTTTAATCTTATCTTTATAAGGTGATAGCTTGGAATTATAAACATGATATGCAATTCCATTTCTTTATCTTTAAGATTTAAGGTGATAACTTGAAAATTAAACATGATGCAAGAACTTGTAATATAAACATGATGCAAGAAACTGAAACGGCGTAATCCGCAGGACCGGTAGAGGGAGAAGAGAATCTTAAGCAAGGGAGCGGCGGTAGTCAGCGCAGGGACCGGTGAGGGAGATGAGAATTACATTTTTTTTTAAGCTCCAATTCTCAAGACTTCTTAAAGAATAAATTCTTTAACTCCAATTATCTCATTTCTTCGCTTATGATTCATAAGCAAGTCTTTGAGCTCTAGGATTTTTAGGTGATGACATAAAATAAACATGCCATGCATTGACTCTTTAGCCATTATAAAATAAAGTGAGAGCATAAAATAAACATGAGATGCAACTTCTTTATTATCTTTAGAGATTAAGTGACAACTTGAAATTTAAACATGAAATGCAAGCTTGGAAATTTAAACATGAATATGCAAGTTCATTTATTCATTCTTGAGAATTTAGTGATGACATAGAAAGTAAACATGGTTATGCAAGGCATAAACTTAAACATGGATGCAAGTTCATTTTATTTCTTTACTAGAGCTCCTCCAAGACTTTAGAGAAATATAAATTCAACCCAATATATCTTAGCAAGACAAAGTGAAAAATACATCTTTCAAGTTCTAAACTCAAGATCATAAAAACATCATAAAAATATTATTCTTTAAAGTTTTGCATCAAGTGGAACTTTCAAGCTTTAGAGGCCTAACTTGTGATGGATTCACAACCCACCCTCAAGGTCCTCATCATCAAGCCATCATCTTAGTCCCACCTAGGCCATATGGCTGAATTGTTCAAAGAAAGGAAGAAGAAAACCAAATGGAAAAACTAGAGAAAATCCATGAAATCATCATTTTGAACCAAGAACAACACTTAGCAAAGCATAGAAATAAACTTAAAAACAACTCCCTACCTAATCTGATTTGAAGGAAAGGAAGAGAACTTGGTTTCCTTGAGTGAAATGAAAGAAAATATTCTTGAAAACTTGAAGAAAGAATTCAGCCAAGAGGAGGAGGAAATGAGAGCTTTTGGTGCTCCTAAAACTAGAATTTGTGTAAGTTATGAACTAAGCATCTAAACTATCTTCAAGCATGCCTATTTATAGAGATTTTGCAGCTCATAAATGGACAAAGGAAGGAAAGAAATCTGACCAAAAATTAGAGAAAAAAAATAAGGAAGAAAAATCATTTTGTTTGGTGGCTTAAAACATGGAATCATGTTTCCATGTTTTCATGATTCTTTGTTTTCATTCTTTGGATTTTTGTGTAATAATTTTCTGACTTATTACTCAATAATTTCGTGCATTACAGCCTTGTGGAAGAGGATTTTGTGTGTTCCATGTATTTTTTAGGTGTAGGCAAGGTATTCATGCAATTTAGAGAATTTACGGTTAAGGGTTTAAGTGAATTACTAAGCAATTTGGGTGTTTTAAGCAATTTTAGGTTCTAATCAATCTAAATAAATAATTTTGACTCTAGATTAATAATTAGAATTTAATAAGCTTTAATTTGAGCCTAATATTGCTTAGGTTTCGTTAGACAAATCAAAAATCTCAAAATTTGCAAAACTACACAAAGACGGGGGCAAAACGGTCATTTTACTTAAAAATTGCCAGACCACCGAGCTTAACCAATGGTTAATCATGGCTTAAAAACACCTTTTAACACATTTTAGTGAGGTTCGGCTAAGTCGGCACGCAATCGGAGTTAAAACGGCGGGCGTTTTGGTCATTTTGCGCGTCGAAACTCAAAATTAGATTCTTCTCCTCTATTAACACACATAACACAAACAATCCCTTATTAACATCAAAACATCCCCTTGAGGATGGGTGGGGCCCACGATCCTCATTTTCTAGTAAAATAACCTCAGGGGCATTTTGGTCATTTTACACGTCAGAAAATTGGGGTTTGCAATACTTGCACGAATTGCTCCTAACTTCTCTTCTAACGTTATATTCCTTTATTAAGGATTGTTTGGTCTCAAATTTTATATAATATTTACCTACGGTAATTCGGTAATTCCTAATGACAGTAAAAATTACAATAAAAATTGGGGCGTTACATTACTCCCCTCCTTAAAAAGAATTTCGCCCTCGAAATTCGTTCCTAAATAGCTCGGGGTATTGTGCTTGCATGTCTGATTCCAGCTCCCATGTAAATTCTTCGGTTTCACCTCGTCCCCATGCTACTTTGACTAGGGTACAGCCTTGTTTCTTAATTGCTTAACTTCTCGGTCAACGATTCTCGTGGGTGGTAAGTTAAACGTTAGGTCATCTCTTAATTGTACATGTTCTGGCTCTAGTACATGACTTGGGTAGAATGATATTTCCTTAACTGGGAGACATGGAAAACATCATGAAGGTTGGACAGACTCGGGGTAGGGCTATACGGTAGGCTCCAGATCCTATTTTGCTAAGGATTTCAAACGACCAAGAAATCTGGGCTCAATTTCTTTACTTTCATTGCTCGGCCTATGCATGTGGTGGGGGTGATTCTAGGAACACATGGTCCCCTTCTTGAAAATCTAGCGGTTTTCGCCGCTTGTCCGCATAGTTTTCTGTCGACTTTAGCGTGAGAATCTTATCCCTAATCTTCTTGATTTGTTCGTCGTTTCCCTCACAATATCCGGTCCAAGTAGACTTTGCTCTCCGGGCTCATACCAACATAGAGGTGATTGACACTTCCGTCCATAGAGGGCCTCGTATGGTGCCATCCGATACTTGCATGATAACTGTTGTTATATGCAAATTCAATAATGAGGTACTTATCCCAACTCCCTCTTTGATCTAAAACACATGCCCTCAACATGTCTTCCAAAGTTTGGATAGTTCTTTCAGATTGACCGTCCGTTTGGGGTGATAACCGTCTAGACACAAGCTTTGAACCAAACGCCTTCTGAAAAGCTCCCCAAAATCGTGACGTAAATCGCGGATCCCGATCAGAGATCGTCGACGGTCTCCATGTAATCTTACTATCTCCTGAATATATAACTGTGCTAACCTATCCAAGGAATAAGTCACCTTAATAGGTAAAAAGTGGGCTGATTTAGTCAACGATCCACTATTACCCAAATGGCGTCATGATTCGCTTGGGTCCTCGGTAGTCCAGTTACAAAATCCATGGAGATACTATCCCACTTCCACTCGGGGATTGATAGGGGTTGCAACATTCAGAGGGTCTTTGGTGCTCAATCTTCACCTTTTGACATACCAAGCATTTATTCACCCATGTGCACACATCCTTTTTCAATCCAGGCCACAGAACATCTTCCTCAAATCTTGATACATCTTGGTGGCACAGGATGGAGGGTGAAATGACTCTTATGGGCTTCCTCCAAAATATCCTTCGGAGGTCACCACTAGCAGGTACACATATACGACCTTCAAACCTCCATAAACTATCATTCCCTTGGGTAAAACCTTTCAACTCTCAGCTCTTCCTCCTCTAAGGTCTCTTGAAATTCTGTATCTTTCCTTTGGGCTTGAGCAATTCTTTCCTTGAATTCACTCGTCACACTAAGGTGACAAGCTCTTATGCCCTTAGTGGTCAAGGTCATTCCTAGGTTGAGGTCTCTAAATTGCTCAATTAACTCAATCTCTTTCACCATCAACGGGACACTTGTAAGGATTTCCTACTTAGGGCATCAGCTACAACATTAGCTTTACCTGGATGATAGTTTAACCCGAAATCATAATCTTTTAAAAACTCCATCCACCTTCTTTGCCTCATGTTTAGCTCTTTTTGATCAAAGAGATATTTCAAACTCTTGTGATCAGAAAACACCTCAAACCTCACTCCGTATAAATGGTGTCTCCAAATCTTTAGAGCAAACACGACGCGGCTAACTCAAGGTCATGGGTGGGGTAATTTGCCTCATGTGGCTTGAGTTGCCTCGATGCATAGGCCACCACTTGCCTATCCTCATCAGTACACAACCCAAACCCTTCCTCGAAGCATCACAGTACACTTCGAAAGGCACATTGGGGTCGGGTAACACTAAAACGGGGTTGAGGTTAGCTTGTGTTTCAGCTCTTGAAAGCTCTTTTCACACTCGGGGTCCATGAAAAAGAGGTGTTTTTCCTAGTTAGCTTAGTCAAAGGAAGGGAAATCTGGGAAAATCCCTTGATAAACCGACGGTAATAACCAGCTAAACCTAAGAAGCTCCTTACTTCATTCCGTGGTTGGTCTTTCCAGTTTACAACCGTTTCCACCTTACTAGGATCTACAGCAATTCCTTTCTTAGATACTACATGCCCTAAAAATTTCACCTCATCCAACCAGAATTCACACTTAGAAAGCTTGGCATATAGTTTCTTTTCCTTAGGATTTCCAGTACTATGGTTAGGTGGCGTTCATGCTCCTCGTGGGTCTTAGAGTAGATGAGAATGTCATCTATAAAGACAACCACAAACTGATCTAAATAGGGTCTAAAGATCCTATTCATGTAATCCATAAAAATTGCCGGAGCATTGGTTAATCCAAAGGACATTCCTCCAAACTCAAAATGGCCGTATCGGGTGCGAAAGGCCGTTTTTGGTATATCTTCATCTCTCACCCTAATTCTGGTGGTAACCTGACCTCAAATCAATCTTAGAAAACATTGTTGCGCCTTAAGCTGGTCCATCAAGTCATCTATCCTAGGCAAAGGGTATTTGTTCTTCACTGTCACTTTATTCAATTGCCTATAGTCAACACACATCCTCATACTCCCATCCTTTTTCTTCACAAACAACACAGGGCTCCCCAAGGTGACGCACTAGGCCTAACAAACTTTTTCTCCAATAAATCTTCCAATTGAGCTTTTAACTCGGTCAACTCTAATGGGGACATCCTGTATGGGGCTATGGATATGGGACCTGCACGGAAGCAATTCTATGGAAAACTCTATCTCTCTCTTGGGGGAAACTCTGGTATCTCATGGAAATACTTCGGGATAATTCCTTACTATTGGTATCTCATCGATACTTTGCTCAAAGTCTACATCACTAGCGGCTAGGAAAATATAACCTTTATTCTCACCCTTACCAGTCCATTTCCAGCGTTATGTAAAGACTTATGGGTTTCTTAGGTTCAATGGGAAGGAAAAAAAGTGATGGTTTTCTCATAAGTTTAACGGTACACGGTTGGCTTCAAGCCAATCCATGCCAAGAATCACATCTAAACCTTGCATGGGTAAGCAAATGAGATCTAAAACAAATGATCTATTCTCAATAACAAAATGGCAATCTAAACAACATTTACAAGTCCTAACGGGTTTTCCAATAGGGTAGAAACAATAAGGTCAAAAGGAAGCTCGTTATATGCAAGTTAAGGGTTTTAACACATGAGTGGGAGATAAAAGAATGGGAAGCGCAGAATCATCCAGTACAATTAAGTTTCTACCATACATATTACACTTACCTTCCACGAGATTTCGTGACTTTGTCGTTTCTTCAACATTAACGGTGAATACCCTTCCTTGGTATTCCTGGCTTGGGATTGGGGGTTGGCGGGTTCCTTCTGTGCATTCTCGGGAGTAATGACCTGGTTTTCCACACCGGTAGCACACGTTTGTTCCGGCTCGACATGGCATGCTCCCATGATTCTTGCCGCACTTGGGACATTCCATGGATGGCACGGGTCGTGGAGGTGCTGCTGGACCCCTTTGTGGTGCTTTCCCCTTGTTGTTGTTATTGTTGTTGTTGTGATTGTTGTTGGGGTTGTTGTTGTAGCGGTTGCTTATAGCGGTTGTTGTTGTTGTTCGGCCTTCCTTGTTGAAAGTTCCTTTGTGGACCTTGGGATCTCGATTGAGGTGGGAATGGAGGTCGATTTTGCCTCTTGAACTGTTGACCTTGAGGTGTCAGCTTTTTGATGATATTCTCAGACTTTGAAGTACCCAGCTTCTCTGCCCTTCTTCAATGATGCGGCATTTGTTGACTAAGGTAGAGAAATCCCTGAATTTCCAAGTGCGCAACTGCCACATTAAGTTCTCCCTTTAACCCTGACTCGTATTTAATGCATTTCCAATACTCATCAGGGTTACCTTGGTACATCCTTGAGAACTTAATGAGTTCCTCAAATCTGGCAGTATCCTGAGCCACATTCATATTCCCCTGGACAAGTTGCATGAATTCAATGTCCTTAGCATTTCTAACCGACTCGGAAAGTACTTCTCGTAAAAATGGACCTTGAATAATTCCCAATCAATGTCCACTTCGGTTGCCTCCAGGAGTCTTCGAACACCAGTCCACCAAAGCCGGCATCACCCTCAAGCATGTGGGTGGCAAAAGTGACCTTCTGCTCCTCGGAACATGGAACTACAGCAAAGACCTTCTCAATATTCCGAATCCATTCATCTGCTACATTAGGATTGAGGGTCCCCTTGAAAACGGGTGGATTCGCCTTACGAAATTCCCGAAACGAGCATGTTCGGGAATTTCATGTCCTTGATTTATATTAGCTTGACGATTCTGATCCATCCGTTCCATCATCATTCTCATGGTCCTTGCTACGTCGCGAAGTGCTTCGCGGTCTCATTATCTTGGTTATTCTGTGCGCGCTCCTAGTCTGTTGTCGTCGTGCCATTGGTCCCTATACACACAAAACGGCAACACTGAGGTGATCAGGCCCAATATTCCATGCAAAGTGAGCAAGTTACCATGGCACTTTCAACATCCAGTAGTCATGTATTTCTAATCCTCAAGCTCATCCTAATGATAAACATCTACACATGACATTACTAACGTATTATGCTTTAGAAGCATAGTCAGTCCAATCCTAAGCTAGATAGAAACAAACTCTGATACCAAAATGTAACACCCTAATAATTAACCCAATACACCTAGGCAGTATTTGATTAATTACTAGACTTTACTCTTTGCTTCAGTTCCTTAATCATGCTTTGAAAATACTTAGTGAAATTACGAGCCATTTTTTTTAAACATAATTGAAAACGTGAGCCGCTTAACGTGAATGATTTAGCAAAATTTAAAAGACACATAGGAATTTACAAACATCACATCATAATATATTGGCTCCATCATCCAGCATCCATAATTACATATCATATAGATATTTTGCCTACCAACAGAATAAGACTAAGTGTAGGCAATCTAATAAAACATAAATAATATATGGATGGAAGGACATCCATTAATGGCACCTAGTAATAACACTCAGGGATAGGGATAGATATCTGAAATATACGAGTGAAACTCAGGATTCAAGTTCAGCTACCAATGAAGCCTCAATGTGATTCACGAACGCTTCCTTCTATTTCTGAAGACGAGATGGAAAGAAAAATAGAGGGAGTGAGAAACTTATAAAAAGAATCTCAGTAGGGTACTCACCTCATGATGCATTGTGTCATCATCATCGTCCCCAGGAACCTCGGGTTATTATGAAATAGTGAGCATGCTAAGATTGATTTATTAAGTTCGAAAATATACTTCCGAGGTTCGTCGGTTTTAATCATGCGTCTTATAATGCATCATAAACTTAGCATGTCATGTTTATAATGAACTTTTCCTTTCATATATAATAACATAGTTATGCATAAAATCACATCATATTCCTCATCATCATTTCATAATACTATGCATAGCAGAATATCATATTTCTCATCATCATCTCATAAATACTATGCATAGCAGAACATCATATTCACATAATGCATTTACTTAGTTTCTTAGGTGACTTAAAGTTACTTTCATCATCATTTTCCTGGGCCACCCTATACTCCACCCTTTTGGGAGTAATCTAGGTTATGAGCTCATACCTTGCTAGTCGTCACCAGCACATACTTATCCCTTTTGATAAGTAAAAATTCCGTCTCTACCCTTTTGAGAGAACGGACTAGGGGCAAGAATCACCTTTTCACCGCCTATAGTTTGACGGGTCCAAAGGATCATTTTCTCATATATTTTGAGTCACCTTTAAGTCTTTGCATGTTATATCATAATACAATTCTTCATTCATAATCATCATAACATTTTCTCATTTATAGTCTTATGCCGAAATAATATATACCAACTGTAATCATGCATCTGGGAGATTCCAGGAAAGAGGTGGGTCACAATGGACACGCTTAAATACCAAATCTTTCCTTAGCCAGAATCTTTCCAAATTGCACTCTTACAGTAATACACTTCTTCCAGTAACAGAATATGTCTTTATTTCATGCATAAGTTTTCATTGTTTGCAACAACAACTATAACATACAAACCAGGGAATCAATCAATGACACCAAATTCTTAATAAGCATCAAATCACATTTTAAGTACACATAAATTACTAGCTTCCCATAAAATTCTTACAAAGTTTTAAAACTCTTTTAAAACTAATTCCTTTTGTTAAACTTGAAAGAAGTCATAGGACTTTAGGCCTAAATTAACCATGGGACCGATTTATAACTTGAAAGAATGTTCATAATTAAATCTTTCACTTAAGATAAAAGGAGCAAGTCTTGAGCTTTAGAGATTTAGGTGACATCTTTGAATTATTACCATGCTATGCAACCTTATTTTAATCTTATCTTTATAAGGTGATAGCTTGGAATTATAAACATGATATGCAATTCCATTTCTTTATCTTTAAGATTTAAGGTGATAACTTGAAAATTAAACATGATGCAAGAACTTGTAATATAAACATGATGCAAGAACTGAAGGCGGTAATCCGCAGGGACCGGTGGAGGGAGAAGAGAATCTTAAGCAACCGGAGCGGCGGTAGTCCGCACAGGACCGGTGAGGGAGATGAGAATTACATTTTTTAAGCTCCAATTCTCAAGACTTCTTAAAGAATAAATTCTTTAACTCCAATTATCTCATTTCTTCGCTTATGATTCATAAGCAAGTCTTTGAGCTCTAGGATTTTTAGGTGATGACATAAAATAAACATGCCATGCATTGACTCTTTTAGCCATTATAAAATAAAGTGAGAGCATAAAATAAACATGAGATGCAACTTCTTTATTATCTTTAGAGATTAAGTGACAACTTGAAATTTAAACATGAAATGCAAGCTTGGAAATTTAAACATGAATATGCAAGTTCATTTATTCATTCTTGAGAATTTAGTGATGACATAGAAAGTAAACATGGTTATGCAAGGCATAAACTTAAACATGGATGCAAGTTCATTTTATTTCTTTACTAGAGCTCCTCCAAGACTTTAGAGAAATATAAATTCAACCCAATATATCTTAGCAAGACAAAGTGAAAAATACATCTTTCAAGTTCTAAACTCAAGATCATAAAAACATCATAAAAATATTATTCTTTAAAGTTTTGCATCAAGTGGAACTTTCAAGCTTTAGAGGCCTAACTTGTGATGGATTCACAACCCACCCTCAAGGTCCTCATCATCAAGCCATCATCTTAGTCCCACCTAGGCCATATGGCTGAATTGTTCAAAGAAAAGGAAGAAGAAAACCAAATGGAAAAACTAGAGAAAATCCATGAAATCATCATTTTGAACCAAGAACAACACTTAGCAAAGCATAGAAATAAACTTAAAAACAACTCCCTACCTAATCTGATTTGAAGGAAAGGAAGAGAACTTGGTTTCCTTGAGTGAAATGAAAGAAAATATTCTTGAAAACTTGAAGAAAGAATTCAGCCAAGAGGAGGAGGAAATGAGAGCTTTTGGTGCTCCTAAAACTAGAATTTGTGTAAGTTATGAACTAAGCATCTAAACTATCTTCAAGCATGCCTATTTATAGAGATTTTGCAGCTCATAAATGGACAAAGGAAGGAAAGAAATCTGACCAAAAATTAGAGAAAAAAATAAGGAAGAAAAATCATTTTGTTTGGTGGCTTAAAACATGGAATCATGTTTCCATGTTTTCATGATTCTTTGTTTTCATTCTTTGGATTTTTGTGTAATAATTTTCTGACTTATTACTCAATAATTTCGTGCATTACAGCCTTGTGGAAGAGGATTTTGTGTGTTCCATGTATTTTTTAGGTGTAGGCAAGGTATTCATGCAATTTAGAGAATTTACGGTTAAGGGTTTAAGTGAATTACTAAGCAATTTGGGTGTTTTAAGCAATTTTAGGTTCTAATCAATCTAAATAAATAATTTTGACTCTAGATTAGTAATTAGAATTTAATAAGCTTTAATTTGAGCCTAATATTGCTTAGGTTTCGTTAGACAAATCAAAAATCTCAAAATTTGCAAACTACAAAGACGGGGGCAAAACGGTCATTTTACTTAAAAATTGCCCGAGACCACCCGAGCTTAACCAATGGTTAATCATGGCTTAAAAACACCTTTTAACACATTTTAGTGAGGTTCGGGCTAGTCGGCACGCAAATCGGAGTTAAAACGGCCGCATGGGCGTTTTGGTCATTTCGCGTCGAAACTCAAAATTAGATTCTTCTCCTCTATTAACACACATAACACAAACAATCCCTTATTAACATCAAAACATCCCCTTGAGGATGGGTGGGGCCCACGATCCTCATTTTCTGAGTAAAATAACCTCAGGGGCATTTTGGTCATTTTACACGTACAGAAATTGGGGTTTGCAATACTTGCACGAATTGCTCCTAACTTCTCTTCTAACGTTATATTCCTTTATTAAGGATTGTTTGGTCTCAAATTTTATATAATATTTACCTACGTAATTCGGTAATTCCTAATGACAGTAAAAATTACAATAAAAATTGGGCGTCCAAGTTTGCCTGCTTGTGCCATGGTAACTAGCTTTCATCTAGCTTGGAATATTTGAGGCCTGATCACCTCAGTCTTTGTTGACTTGTGTGTTTAGGGACCAATGGCACCTCGACAAAATAGGAATGCGAACGAGGGTGAGCAAGGAACGACCGCGACTCCTGTAGATGGCTAGGGCGATGAACGCATGAATGGTGAAGTGGCAGAGGGGTATTCTGGAGGTTCCCTTCCTCCTGGGGGCTGTGGACAAGCCCATTTGGGGAGTTCCGCAGAGCCAATCCCCAACCATCTATGGAGCCTTAAACCCGACAAGGCAAATAAGTGGATCAAGAACATGGAAAAGATCTACTCGGTGGTCACCTGCTCAGAAGGAGTAGAAGGTCACCTTTATTACACTGCTTATATAATGGAGTTTGATGCGGAGTTTTGGTGGACCGACACCAAGAGGCTACTTGAAGAGCTACGGGCACAGCAAATTAGCTAGGAGTTGTTCAAGACTTACTTCTATGAGAAGTATTTTCCGGAGTTCTGCTGAGGATTATGAAGGACATTAGGTTCATCCGCGCTGACCTAAGGTGGATCTTCTCGTCCAATACACGGCGAAGTTTGAGGAGCTGATTAAGTTTTCTCAAGGTTCTTTACAGAATCCTCATGAATTTGAAAGCATATACATTTAAGTTCGGAGCGCATTGAGGCCAAACTTAATGTGGAAGTGGTGCATGGAGATTAGGGACTTCCAGCCTAGTCAACAAGTGTAGAATAAATAGAGGAGGGGCACAAGAGTGAGCGCCACAAGGGCGGAGCGTCCCCATGGGTTCAGACCTAAAGCCAGGAGGTAAAGCCGCAACATCAAAACCTATTCAAGGGGCCCATTACCAGTCCTATCAAGCCGACCGGTTCAAGCAACAATATCCGAGCATCAACAACAACGGAGATGGCACTCTGGACCAACGGGTTCGACAATCCGAGGCCACCGTTCAACCAAAACAATCGCGGAAACCCTAATAATCAGCAAGAGATTAGGACAGTCCTCACCAACAACCACCAAGGAGGGGTCAAATGGGAACAAGAACAAAGCACCCAAGGAGCCTCCTCCTTTCCTCACATACACTAAGGGGGAGATATGCCTTGCGGAAGAAGTCATGGTAACTTCCCTTGCCATGCGGGGCAAGAGTATGTTCCGATGTGCAAGCCGGCCATTATGCCAAGGACTGCGAAGCGGTGAGGGTCATCGAAGTCAAAACCCAGGCTACAACACCAAAACCTTCACATTCAATGTGGAACGGCCAAATCCAACGACCTCATCGAGGTAAGTGCAAATTAAATGGTAGAACCTTAACTATCCTATTATGACTCTGGTGCTACTCATTCTTAATATCACATGCTAGTGTCGAGTCTTTGAATTTGAGAGTTTCTAGAACTTCCTTTTGATCTTATTGTCTCTACCCCCACAAATCGTCTATACATATACATTTGTAATTGTTGTTTAATTGTCATCTTGTTCGAAAATAGGTCTTTTATCATAGATTTAATTTTTTTACCCTTGAAAGACATAGGAGTAATTCTTGGCATGGATTGGCTCTACGCCAACCATGTGTTGTTAATTGTTATCCCAAAACTCTCATTATTTTCGTCATCCCCTGGCAACACTAGTCAAAATTCTTTTTGAAGCTTTCAATTAAATTATTCTCAAGGTCTCCTGTAGTGAGAAAACTTGAAGGAAATATCCTCCTAGCCGCTAGTGAGGTAGACTTTGACGAAACATAAATGATACACCTTAGTAAGAGAGTATCCGGAGGTATTTCAGATGAGGTCCGAGTTCCTCAAAGAGAGAAGTGAGAAATTTCTCCATTAGTTAGTTAGAAAGGGCCTATCTATAGCCCCATAAAGAATGTCACCCTTAGGAGTTGAAGTTGAAAACCCGTTGGATGAGCTAGAGAAGAGTTTTATAAGACCTAGTGCTTCACCCTTGGGAGCCCCTAGTCTTCTTTGTTAAGAAGAAGGATGGGAGCATGAGGTTGTGTTAGATTATAGGCAGTTGAATAAAGTGACGGTGAAAAACAAATACCCTTTGCCTCAGGATTGATGATCTCATGGACCAATTAAAAGGAGCGGTGGTATTCTCCAAGATTGATTTAAGGTTGGAATCTACCACCGGTCAGTGAGATAGAGATATACCTAAAACCACCTTTAAACATTGGTACGGACACTTTGGTTTCAAGTGATGTCTTTTGGTGACAAATGCTCCTCCAAAATATCCATGGACTACATGAATAGGATCTTCAGACCCTATTTAGGGTGGTTGGTGGTAAACTTCATAGATGATATACTCATCTATTCAAAGACTCAGCGAGGAGCATGAACATCATCTAAGGTTGGTTTTAGAGGTTTTCAAGGAGAAGAAGTTATATGCGAAGCTTTCTAAGTGTGAATTTTGGTTGGAGGAAGTGAAGTTTTTGGGATATGTAGTATTGAAGGGAGGTATAGCTATTGACCCGGTAAGATAGAAGCCGATGATGAATTGGGATAGACCAACCACCATAACGGAAATACGGAGCTTTGGGTTTTCAGGGCTGTTATCGTAGGTTTATTAAAAAGGACTTTCTTCAAATCGCCCTTCCTAATCAAGCTTACTATTTGGAGAAACACCCATTTCAGTGAGGAACCTTTTGTGAGAAAAGCTTCCAAGAAGAGCTAAAGGAAAGGTTAACCAAACCAGTTTTGGTTTTACCCGACCCCAATATATTGTGATGCTTTAGGTAAGGGTTTAGGTTGTGTGTTGATGCAAAATAGGCAAGTGGTAGCCTATGCATCTAGGCAACTCAAGCTTCACGAGGTGAACTACCCCACCCATGACCTAGAGTTGGCCGCCATAGTGTTTGCCTTAAAGATATGGAGGCATCATTTGTATGGAGTAAGGTTTGAAGTTTTCTCCGATCAGTAAGAGTCTTAAGCATCTATTTATACAAAAGGAGTTAAGCATGAGGCAGAGGAGGTGGATGGAATTTCTAAAGGATTATGATCGACTTAAGTTACCACCTGACAAGGCTAATATGGTCGCAGATGCCTATAGTTGGAAAATCATTGCGTATCTCTCACATGATGATTAAGGAATTTGAGTTTGATGAGAAGTTTAAGAGATTTTGAATTTGGGGATGTCTATGTCATATGGGAGTATGAAGATGTGTAGTATTAGTGTGACTAGTAGGTTTTAAGTAGAGGGTCATTATAACAGTGGAGAGATGAGGAGTTAGAGAACCCTAGAGGCGGACATTGAGGCGGGCAAACTAAAAGGTTTTGAGCAAGGACCCGATAGTTTGTGGAGGTTTGAGGGGCGGTATTCTGTACCGCAAGATGGTGACCTTGGAGAGAGCATCTTGGAGGAGGCTCACAAAAGCCACTTCACCATTCATCCTGGTGCTACCAAGGTGTATTAGGATTAGAGGTGTTCTGGTGCACGAGTTGAAAAAGGATGTAGTTGCTTGGGTTAGTAAGTGCTTAAGTTATTTCAAAAGGTGAAGATTAAAGCACCAAAGCCTTTAGAAGGAATGTTGCAACCCCTGTTCTATCCCCTAGTAGAAGTGGGATAGCATCTCTCTGGATTTTGTGACCGGCCTACCTAGACCTAAGCCGGCCATGACGCTATTTGGGTAATAGTGGGAGGTCCGTCATGCTGCCCATTTCCTCCTATAAGATCACATTTTCCCTGGCATCACCAAGTTCTACATACAAAGAGATAGTGAGGTTACATGAGTTCCATCGACGATAATCTCGTATGGTCTCCAATTTACCTCACGTTTGGGAAGCCTTCAAAGGGCGTTTGGTTCAAAGCTGCTGTTTAAGCCCGTTTCCACGCTGGACAGATGGCCAATACTGGAACTCTGCAAACGTTGGAAGATATGCTGAGGGCGTGCGTATTGGATAGAAAGGGAAGTTGGGATAAGTGCTTGCCACTTATCGAGTTCGCATATAACAACGAGTTATCAGCGAGCATTGGTATGGCACCGTATGAAGCCTTGTATAGAAGGTGTAACACCTAATATTTAACCCAGATACGCCTAGGACGTATCAGAGTTAATATTAGTTATTACTTCTCTTTAAATTCATTTCCAAAATACTTAGCGGAAAAATCAGGTAAATTTTTTTTTTTTGAAATGATTTATATAAAACAAAATGCGAGCCTTTGCGGTAACATACGACGTGAAGCGGAAGAATGAATAAAACATCCAAACATAAGCATTAAAGAACATATCCATCATAAACATAATTCCTCATCACATTAGATAACATAGTTTAGTACATCACAACGGAAATATAAAGGAATATAAAGTCTTACCCATACTAGTGGGCGGACTTGTAGCACAATAACATAAAATAAAAACATGAAAACAAATACATGATCAACCCCAAAAATATCCCAAGCTAAGACTCTCCTCCAACACCTATGGACGACAGATCCTCGGACAGGAGATATGTGTAGCTGCGACTCCGAAGTTCCTCAGATGTGGCCCATCGAAGAAGAGACGTGGCCATGCGGGTCGGCGAGACAATGTGACCACCTCGCGCGAGGGCGTCTCTGGCGCTGACGTCACGCCTCACGGCCTGGCTGGGAGGCTATCTGCTCGCTCCTCTGGCGAGCCAAAGGCACCGAGGGTAAACCTTCGATACGGATCGGCCGGTGAGTCCTCGGATAGGTCTTCTCCCGGCGCGCGGATTGAGGGATACGAACGATAATAGTGGCGGCTCTGAGGACGAGGGTCGGGCACGCCGACCTACTCGTCTCGGGGCGCGTCCTCTCAAAAATCATGTCGTCGCCCAAAGGGGGAGAGTGGTGAAATCGGAAGCTGGACTGGAAAGGCAACCGGGCGTCCATGTATGCAAAAATGCGCAGCCTCGCAATGACCCTTGAAGTGGTAGACTGTGCTCGGCGTCATAGTGCACCTCCCATGTTGGCGGGTCAATGAAATCACGAACGACGCCATTGAATCCTAAAGAGCGTAACGGAAAGGAACAGAGAGAGAGGGGTGAGAATTCTTGCTAAAGAATCTCGTAGGGAAAATCCTCTATCCTAGTGTCATCGTTTACGTCCCAGGAACCTTGGGTTTATTATGAAAAGGTTAAGCATGCATAGGTTCATTATGAGGTTTTCGCAAAGGTAATTATCCAAGATACATGTCTTTTATGTGTAATGATTCTTAATGCATGTATGCATGGGACGTACTTTAGGTAAATCAAACAAATAACAAACAACATATAAGTGGCATGTAACTTTTCTCTTGAACATCTTTCCTTTCTCATACTTGTGACACCAATCATAATAGTAACCGCACCCTTAAACTAGGCTATGAGCTCATACCTTAACTAGTCGTCACTAGTTCTTACTTATCCTCTTGATAAGCGAATCATAAACATAATCATATTAATCATAATCCCGACTCCGGGAGTACGGGTAGGGGGCCTGGGATCACCATATGGGACTTTTTCCTCTTCAAAACGCATCGACTCGTTAAGACCAGCGACTTTGTCTGCTTGAGGCTAATGTCTATGCCCTAACGGTTTTACCTTCTCCTCATCGGAGCAGGAGAAGTACGTCTCGGTGTGTCACTTTAAACATCATATACTTTTCCTTTTTCGAAATGCATAAAACTCCTAAGCCAACCAACTTGTAACTTGGCAGGCTAATGCCCATGCCCTCATGGTTTTACCTTCCTCCTCATCGAAACGGGAGAGTACATCTTGGTATATCATTGTTAAACATCATTTTCTCAAAAACTTTCTTGTATCCCTCAAATTTGATGGAAGTTCGCGCATAACACTACTCTCGATTTCCTCAAATTAAGTCATGCCATGAATTTCGGTCACATGCATCATTTTCATGGAACTTTCTCATTGCAATAACTTTCTAGTTCACATGAGCATATTTCTCAATTTCATTCATATTTCGAAACATTATGCATCTCAAACACAACATTTCATCATATCACCAAATCAAATTATGCATTAAAGTTTCATGCTCAAGGAACTAACATAGTCACATCATCATAAGTGTGCACGAGGTTCATCATCATAATCATACTCTCTCGTCCACCTATCTCATAGTATCTTATGCTTTGACCCTATGGGCTTTAAACTTGTATTTGCATCTTTATTACCCTCAAGGGGTTAACACTTAGACTTTTTTCTAAGGTTGAACTTACTACAAATTCCAACGGCACTGCACAAGGAAGGGCAAAAAGTATCATTTGCTTAAGGGGCTCTAGAATCTCCATTTGTGACCCTTTCTCATAAGTATTCGCCTAAGGCTCCATAATCAATTCCTAGACCGATTATTAGGGATTCCTAGGCATATTCTCTAAGTTATAAACCACTTTAAATCTCTTGTCATCGTCTTAAACTTAGAAATCAACACCTAATCATTTATGAAGGGATCTTGTACATGTCTTACTAATTATGAATCATTTATCCTTGAATTAATCATGCTAGAACAGATTTGCATTTCTTATTAAGGTGTTCTAGAATTCTCATCTCTAATCCCTTTTTAAGTTACTTATTCTTTTCTAACTTTTCTAAATCGATCCTTGCTTCACTCAACATAATTTTACACATTTAACACCTTAGAACAGCATTTATCCAGTAGCCAAATATAGAACCGAAATCATGAACCCATAAAATCACATAATCTCAGGGTTGAAATGCATATAAGTTACTAGTTTTCTCTTGGGATATTTTAGAAACAAAGGTGTTCTGGTAATTGATTACATGTTCCTAGTAATCGATTACCAGAGCTCAATTCATTATGGGTTTAAGAACAGACTGGTAATCGATTACATGCAATGGTAATCGATTCCTTAGGTTAATCTTTAGGAAAAATCCAGACATCAGTAATCGTACATTATGGTAATGGATTAGGTTTCCAGTAGGTTCTGGGCATGAAGAACCGGATATAGTTGGACACCCTATGGTAATTGATTACCAAGACCAAAACCTTCGAAACCCTTCTGGTAATCGATTACACATATGGTAATCGTTACCAGAACCCGGGATTTGAGAAAACATGGTTTTTGACACATTCCAAACTATTTAAACATCTTGAGACCTCATAAAACGGTTTCCCAACATTTTCTTGAAATTATTCATGCATTTTACAAAATCAAACCATTATTGATTATACCAAAACTCATCCATTTCTTTGACTTGGAGTTTCCTTTTTAGGATACTTAGGGCAAGTCTTTGACTTTAGAGTATTTAGGTGATGACAAAATCTTAAACATGCTACACTTATTTTCTTCATTAGAAAGTAAAGTAGAGCATAAAATACATATGAGATGCAACTTCATTATTATCTTTAAGGATTAAGTGATGACTTGAAATATAAACATGAAATGCAAGCTTGGAATTTAATATGGTAATGCAAGTTCATTCATTTACTCTTTCTGAAATTAGTGATAGCATCAAAATAAACATGAGATGCAAGGCATAAATTTAAACATGAATGCAACTATTTTTATCTTAACTAGAGCTCTTGCAACTTAAGGAACATAAACCAACCCATTATGTATCATAAGGCAAGCTTTAGAGTTCTTAGCACCTAGACTTCAAGAGAAATCTTAAGGTTTGAACTCATCATCAAGCTTAAGAAATGGACTCAAAGTTCAACACTTTGTCTAAACAAAACTACAAAGACTAAGTCATATTCTTTATTTTATTGCTCATGTGCTTCAATCTAGAGTAAAACTCTTAGAATGGCCAACCAACTTTAAGGTTGGCAAGGGTAAGCTTAGAGCTCTTTGAAATCATAAGATTAACTTTCTTAACAAAACTTTTGTGATCTACTTGACATATTTTACAAACTTTGTTCAAATCCAAAGAAGAAAAAAAAACTGAAATCCTTAAGGGAAAGAGGAAGAGGAGAAACGAAACTTAAGCCAAGAAAGAAAAGGAAATCCAAGCATGTATGGTCCAAGACCAAGTTGTTTCAAGCTTTAGAGGTTTCTCACATGACAACAACAAATCATTATCTTGAAACCTCATCATCAAGCTCATATTCTTTTTATAAGAAGGCCTCTTGGCCGAAAAAGAAAAAGGAAGAGGAAAAAAAAAAGTTTGAAACCAAAGAAACTAGAACTTTCTTGAAGAACACAAACAAAATCATCAAAACTTAACCCTACCTAGAGAAGTCTTGAGAGATATGAAAGAAAGCTTGAGTTCTTGATGAAATGGAGAAGGAAAATCTTCTTGAAACTTGAAGGAAGAAATCAGCCAAAGTGGGGAAGTTTGAGAGGAAATGAGAGGATTTGCAAGAAGTGTGAACTTACAAATGAACCAAAGTGTGACATGGTTCATCAAGGCTTGGTATTTATAGAAATAGAGAGCTCATGGATGGCTTTTGGGGGGAGGAGTGGGCCAAAATGAGGAGGGAGGAGAAAAGAAATATCTCTTTGATTGGTATGGTCTTAGGCATGGTGTTGGGCATGGGGGGGAGGTATGGGCAAAGCATGGCCTAAGGCATGGGTTTGAATTAATCAAAAATCAACATGTGGCACCATTTTTAGGGGGGAATTTTGGCAACACATCAGCCAAGGGGGAGGGATTTTTGTTCATGTAATTGTGGTTTAAGGATGTGTTTAAGTGTTTCTTTGATTAAGGTTTTGGTTAGGAGTTTGTAAGCAAGTGTTTAGGTGAGAAAATGGTTAATTAAGGTGGTTAAGACTTGATTAGGAGGGTAATCTTATTAGATTAGTAATTTAAAATAATTCTTTTGGTCAAAAGAGGTATGGCTCAATTCCTTAATTTAAGGAATTAGAGAGAGAAACATTATTAAGATTCCATGACTAGGAATCTTGAATTTAAAGAATACAATTAGAGTTTAGCTAAGCAATCTTAGGTTCTAATTAACCTTAATAAATCATTTTGACTCTAGATTAATTATCGAAATAAATTAATCTTCGATTAGAGCCTAATATTGCTTAGGTTTGCTTAATTGCGTCATTAGGCTTCCTGCACTGTTTTAGGGGCAAAATGGTAATTTTGTGCTAAAACTCCCGGGGCCTTTCGAGCCCGACTAAACATCAAACATTGCTCATAAACATCATTCTAAACTTCCTGGAAAAGTTCTTGGCTCAAACGGCACCTACAGAATGTAGACACGATAGGGTATTTTGGTCATTTTGAGCCGAAAGTTTAGAAAACGAGATTTCACCTCGAAAATCATTCATAACAACATAATCCCCTTTAAACATCGAGTTGACGCATTCGAGGGTTGCCTGGGCAATTGTCCTTGAATTTCGGGTAAAATGACCTCAGGGCATTTGGTCATTTGTACTCTGACGGCGGAAATCGGGGCGTTACATTACTCCCCTCCTTAAAAAGAATTTCGTCCTGAAATTCGTTATTAGAGAAGCTTGGGATACTTCGTCCGCATCGGATTCCAATTCCCATGTGTCTCCTCCGTTGTTTGTCTCGTCCCCACGCGACTTCACCAAAGGAACGGACTTACTCCTCAACTGCTTTAACACCACGGTCCACGATCCTCGTTGGTGAGGGCTGAAAGTTAAGTCCTCCCTTAACTACATGCTTGGCTCTAACACATGGCTAGGGTTAGGATAATATGAGCTTGGAGACGTGAAAGACGTCATGAAGATCGCAAATTTGGAGGTAGGCTATAGGTGGCTGTCCCGACTTCTTGAAGGATTTCAAAGGTTCAAAGAAATCGGGGACTCAATTTCTTGAACTTCATGGCTCTACCTATCCTCTAGTGGGGGTTATTCTCAAGAAAACATGCTCACCTTCTTGGAATTCTAACGGCTTTCGCCGCTTGTCCGCATAGCTCTTTTGTTAGCTTGAGCAATCAATCTCTATTGATCATTCTTATTGTCTTTGGTTTCCCTCACTACATCTAGTCCCAAAACGCTTTGTTCTCCGAGATCATGCCAACACAAAGGCGACTTGCACTTCCTTCCATACAAGGCCTCGTGCGTGCCATATCGATACTCGCATGATAACTATTGTTATACGCGAACTCGATAGCGCAGTACTTATCCCACTCCCTTTCTATCCAAAACACATGCCCTTAGCATATCCTCCAAGGTTTGGATAGTTCTTCCGAATCTCCATCTGTTTGAGGGTGGTAAGCCGTGCTTAAGCACGGCTTAGACCCAAATGCGTTTTGAAAGGCTTCCCAAAAACGCGACGTAAACCGCGATCTCAATCCAAGATTATCATCGATAGAACTCCGTGTAACCTAACTATCTCTTGGATGTACAACTGGGCCAACTTATCTAGGGAAAAGGTTAACCCTGATGTGTAGGAAATGGGCCGACTTGGTTAACCTGTCCACTATTACCCAAATAGCGTCATGGCGGCTTGGGTTCGGGGTAGGCTGGTCACAAAATCCATAGATATACTATCCCACTTCCATTCGGGATAGGAAAGGTTGCAACATTCCTCGAAGGCTTTTGGTGCTCAATCTTCACCTTTTGACGAGACTAAGCACTTACTAACCCAGGCTACTACGTCCTTTTTCAATCCGGCCACAGAACATCTTCTTTAAATCCTCGATACATCTTGGTGGCACCAGGATAGATGGTGAAGTGGCTTTTATGGGCCTCCTCCAAGATACTTTCTTAGAGGTCACCATCTTTGCGGTACACATATCCGCCCTTCAAACCTCCACAAACCATCTACCCTTGCTCAAAACCCTTAAGCTTTCCAGCCTTACCCCTCTAGAGTCTCCCTAAACTCCTCATTTTCTACTTGTGTCATCATTACCTTTGTTTAAACCCACTTGTTCCTAAGATGACACATCTTCATACTCTTTTCTAGATATTGACATCCCCAAATTCATGTCCCTTACCTTCTCTATAAGCTACAACTTCCTTGACCATCATGTGGGATAAGCGTAATGATTTTCGACTCAAGGCATCGGCAACCACATTGGCCTTGCCAGGGTGGTAACTTAACCGAAATCATATCCTTTAGAATTCCATCACCTTCTTTGCCTCATGTTTAGCTCCTTTTGATCAAAGAGATGCTTAAGACTCTTATGATTAGAAAAGTTCAAACCTTACTCCATACAAGTGATGCCTCCAAATCTTCAAGGCAAACACTATGGTGGCTAACTCTAGGTCATGGGTAGGGTAATTAACCTCGTGAGGCTTGAGTTGTCTAGACGCATAGGCTACCACTTGCCTATTTTGCATAAACATAAAGCCTAAACCTTTCCCCGAAGCGTCACAATATACCTCAAAGGGTACATTGAGGTCGAGGCAAAACCAAAACTGGTAAAGGTCAACCTTTCCTTAACTCTAGGAACTCTTTTCACAATCGGATTCCATGAAATGATGTTCCTAGTTCTGGTACAGGAAAGGCAATCTAGGGAAACCTTTAATAAACCTACGGTAATAGCATCTAGCCCTTGAAAGCTTCCGTATTCCGATACATGGTGAATCCCAATTCATAAGGCCTCTATCTTACTAGGGTCAATAGCTATACCTCCCTTTGATACTACATGCCCCAAAATTCACTTCTTCCAACCAGAATTCACACTTAAGAGCTTAGCATACAACTTCTTCTCTTTCAACACCTCTAAAACCAACTTTAGGTGACTTTCATGCTCCTCGTGATCTCGAATAGATGAGTATGTCATCTATGAAAACCACACGAACTTGTCTAAATAGGTCTAAAGATCCTATTCATATAGTCCATGAACACCGGGTGCATTGGTCAGTCCAAAGGACATCACGACGAACTCAAAGTGTCCGTACCGTGTCCTAAAAAGCGGTTTTAGGTATATCCTCATCTTACTCGAATTTGGTGGTATCCCGACCTCAAATCAATCTTGGAGAATACCAGGGCTTCTCAACTGGTCCATAAGATCATCAATCCTAGGCAAAGGGTATTTATTTTTCACAACACACGATTCAATTGCCTATAATCTATACATAATCTCATGCTCCCATCCTTTTTCTTAACAAACAAAATTGGGGCTCCCCACGGTGAGGCACTAGGTCTGATGAAACTCTTTCTCGCAAGCTCTTCCAACTGGGTTTTCAATTCCTTCAACTCCAAGGGTGACATCCTATCCAGGGGGCTATGAGATAGGTCCGTTCGAACCAACTCGATGGAGAACTCCACCTCTCTCTTGAGAGGAAAACGGGTATCTCATCCAAAATCTCGAGGGTACTCTCTTCCCAGGAATGTTATCTATGTTCTACTTCGGAAGTTCTACCTCGCTAGCGGCTAGAAGGACATATCCCTTAGTTTTCTTGCCACTACAGAAGACATCTACGGCATTCACATAAAAATTCAAGGTTTGACTAGTCTTGCTAGAGTGATGAAAGATAATAGATTTGGTATAACGTCTAACAACACATGGTTAGCGTGAAGCCAATCCATGCCAAGGATTATTCCTATGTCTTTCAAAGGTAAACAAATCAAATCTATGACATAGGATCTATTTTCAACAATAAGATGGCAATTTAAACAACGGTTACATGTGTCCATGACGGTTGGTGGGAGTAAAACAAGAATAAGATCAAAAGGAAGCTTAGAAACTTGCAAATTTGAGACTCGACACTAGCATGTGAGATAAAAGAATGAGTAGCACCAGAGTCATATAGCACAGTTAAGGTTCTACCATTTAGTTCGCACTTACCTTCGATGGTCGTTGGATCCGTCGCATCCTTGAGCGTTGAGGGTAAAGACCCGTCCTTGGTGTTGGGTCGGGGATTCTAACTGACCCTTTATTGCTTCTGCAATCCTTGCATAGTGGCCGACTCCACTCGAAGCATACTCCTTGTTAGGAGGAGGCAGGGACGATCCATGATTTTTCCACAACGGGCACTCCACGGCTTGTGCGGGTCAAGGGACAGGGGAGGGCTCCTTGGGGTGCCTTGTTCTTGTTCCGTTGGGCCCTCCTTATTGATTATTGTTGTTGTTGTTGCCAGGACCGCTCACTCCTCCTTGATGGTTGCGGTTCCCTCGCCATTGGGGTTGAAAGGTGGCTCTGGTGTTGCCGGGATGATTGATTGTTGGGTCCTCTTTGTTGTTTTGGTTGATGATGTTGTTGTGGTTGTTGATGCTTGAACTGATCGGATTGGTAGGGATGGTAGTGGTTCCTCGTTTGAGTCTGATTTGATGGCTTGAACTTCGGGCTTGGGTCCGAACCACGAGGACGATCAACCCTTGCGTTCTCATCTTTTTGTGCCCTTCTTTGATGATTCGACACTTGTTGACTAGGGTCGGGAAGTCCCTAATCTCCATGTGTGACACGAAGTTAAGTTCAGCCTTCAACGGGCCTCAAACTTAACACACTTCCATATCTCATTGGGGTTCCCTTGGAAAACGTGAGAACTTGATCAATTTTCAAACTTCACCGTGTCTGGGCGACAGACATTCCACCTTGGACCAACTGCATGAACTCAATGTCCTTGGCGTTCTTCACAAGCTCGGGAAATACTTCTCATAGAAGTACGTCTTAAACAGCTCCCAATTGATGGTTGCGCCCGTAGCTTCTACGCCTTCGAGTGATTCCACCAAAACCAAGCATTGGCTTCCATCATGTGGCGCAAAGGTGACTTTATCTTCCTGACGGGCCAGCAACTGAGATAGATCTTTTTCATGTTCTTGATCCACTCATTCAGCCTTGTCAGGATTCAAGCTCCACAAAAGGTTGGGGGATAGCCTTGCGGAATTACCAAACGGGCTTGTTCCACGGCTTCGCGGCGGGGGAACTCAGCAGCGTCCTGGTTGATTCATGTAGTTGAACATGCGTTCCATCGCCCTAGCCATTTAGCGTAGGAGCTGAGCTCAATTTCCTTGTTCAGTTGCGGCATTTGCGTTCCTATTCTGTCTGTGGGTGCCATTGGTCCCTAAGCATACAAGTCAACAAATACCGAGGTGATCAGGCTCAATATTCCAAGCTAAATGAGCTAGTTACCATGGCACGAGCAGCAGACAAGGTCATGAATTCCTATCCTATAGCTTATCTTCTAACGCTAAGCACTATACAAGACATACTCCTACTTAACATGCTTTTAAAGCATGGTCAATCCAATCCTCAAGCTAGATGAAATTGAACTAATACCAAATTGTAACACCCTAATATTTAACCCCAATACGCCTAGGACGTATCAAGACTAATTATTAGTTATTACTTCTCTTTAAATTCATTTACAAAATACTTAACGGAAAATAGGTAATTTTTTTGAAATGATTTATATAAAACAAAGTGCGAGCCTTTGCGTGTAACATATACAACGTGAAGCGGAAGAATGAATAAAACATCCAGAACATAAGCATTAAAGAACACATCCATCATAAACATCATTCCTCATCACATTAGATAACATAGTTTAGTACATCACAAAGGAAATATAAAGTCTTACCCATACTAGTGGGCAGAGCTTGCAGTACAATAACATAAAATAATAAACATGAAAACA
>JAMLFY010000663.1:0-26787 GCA_030441495.1 Dalbergia oliveri
GAAAGTAAATTGCACTGAAAACAATGATTTGCATTGCTCCTTCTTTTTTTTTTTGTTATATGCAAAAGTTATGAATTTATCACTCACTTGCGTTTATCAGACATATTCTTTTGAACTTAACTACCCAAATCAAGCAAGCCTCGAGGAAGACTTTAACCGATCAAACTCGTAATTCTTGAGCTGGACTTTCTGCACAAGTAAAGCTTTCTCTTTCTGTAACTTTACCCACTTCTTTCCATTCTTTCTTCTTTTCTCTTTTCCCCTTTTTAAGGATGATGATTGCTTTCTGTCAAGCTTAATTGAAGCTTCTGAATTCTCTTGGTGTGATGCTAGTCATTGATGTATTGCTATAAACATTGTTAGGTTGTATAATTTAAACTTAAATATATCCTACTTGAGACATCATAAATAAACATGCATTCAAAGAGAAAGTGGAAGAATTAACTGAATGGACATATTTATTGCTTGGTGTATTGGATGACAAAATATTTGGAAAGAGAACCACAAAAATGAAAGATAGGATTGTGAAAGACATGAAAATTTTGCCCCAGTTTGGGTTCTTTGTGACTCATTCAATTGATTTCTCACAGCAAATTGGATGCTATAACCATTGCTTCCGTTGCTAAGCCTTCAATCTTTCCTTTTCTTAATTCCCTAAACTGCCAAGCTTCAGCCCTAGCTTGCCTCTTCAGGATGAACTTATCACCAAAAATTGCCCCAGTGTAGATTGCTTGAGATGATGCTTTGCTCTAACTTTTGCTTAGGCCGCTCTTTCGAGTTTTCAACCTAACGAGCTTTTGTTTTGCCCTAATTTTTGCTTAGGCTGCTCTTTCGAGTTTTCAACCTAATTTTTTCCTCTTCTTTTTTTAGCATCTTTTCAAGCATAAAACCTTTTGACTCATCAGTGTTGATTGGTTTAGGCAATTCTTGTCCATCCATGTTTTGCAAAATCAATGCCCCACCTGAGAGCGCTTGTTTGACAATGTAAGGACCCTCATAACTCGGAGCCCATTTTCCCCGTGCGTCCTCCTGGTTCGGGAGAATTTTCTTCAGAACCAAATCTCCCTGATAAAAATCTCTAGGACGAACTTTCTTGTTAAAAGCTTTGGCCATCCTACTTTGGTACAATTGGCCATGACAAATAGCTGCCAATCTTCTTTCTTCTATCATGTTCAACTGTTCACATCGAGCCTTCACCCATTCAGATTCCTCTAGTTCAGCCTCCATTAGAACCCTTAATGACGGATTTCCACTTCTATGGGGGATACAGCTTCTGTTCCATATACCAATGAGAAGGGAGTCATCCCTGTGCTCGATCGTATATTGGTACGATATGCATGTAAAGCATACGGCAGCATCTCATGCCAATCTTTGTAATTTACCACCATTTTGGCGATGATTTTCTTGATGTTCTTATTTGGCCTCAACCGCGCCATTCATCTAGAGGTCTGAAGGAGCTGAGTTGTGGTGCTTGATTTTGAAAGTCTTGAAAAATTTCTGAACTTCGGCACCATTGAGATTAGGAGCATTGTCTGTGATGATTCTTTCTGGAATTCCATATCTCCAGATAATGTCCCTCTTGATGAATCTAAGAAACACCTTCTGTGTAATGCCTGCATATGAAGCGCTTCCACCCACTTAGTGAAATAGTCTATTGCCACCAAAATGAAGCGATGACCATTGGATGCCTTGGGATTAATTGAGCCGATCACATCCATGCCCCACATCGAGAAAGGCCAGGGAGATACCATGTTGTGTAATGGAACTGTAGGAGCATTGATTCGGTCTGCATATATTTGGCATTTGTGGCATTTCCAAACATGATTGATACAGTCATTCTCCATGGTGGACCAGGAATAACCACTCCTTAGGATTTTGCGTGCCATCATGTGTCCATTGGCATGAGTTCCGCAAATTCCTTCATGGACTTCAGTCATGATTATTCGAGCTTCATGAGCATCTACACATCTAAGGAGAGTGGTGTCATGATTCCTCTTGTAAAGGACTTCCCCATTCAGGAAAAAGGACATAGCCAGTCGTCGGATTGTCTTCTTGCTTATCTCATTTGCCCCAGCTGGGTATTCTCCTTTTGAATATACTGCTTGATATCATGATACCATGGTTGACCGTCGTTTCAGCCTCTACATTACCACAGTATACTGGTTCATCTTGTACCTCTACATGGATAGGTTGGACATTGGTGTGGACTTCCAATTTAGTCATTACAGCCAAAGTCGCCAATGCATCCGCATATTGGTTCTTGTCTCGAGTTAAGTGAGAAAATGATATATCATCAAAGTGCTCAATTAGTCGAGACAAGTGCTTTTGATAAGGTACCAATTTGGGATCCTTTGTACGCCATTGTCCATTAACTTGGTAGATTATGAGTGCCGAATCTCCAAAGACTTTTAGTTCTTTGATTCCCAAGTCAATTGCCACTTGCAAACCATTTGCACATGCTTCATACTCTGCAATGTTGTTGGTACATTCAAAATCTAATTTGATGGAACTGGGTACTGTTTTCAGTTGGGAGACTGATAGTCCTACTCCACATCCATTCATGTTGACAGCCCCATCAAAGTACATCTTCCATGTATTCTCCTCTTCTCTTCTTTTTCCACCACCAATACCTCGTTATCAGGAAACTCACCGTGGTGGGTTGTCCATCCTCCAAAGGGTTTTCAGCTAGGTGATCAGCAATTGCACCTCCCTTGACAGACTTTTGAGTCACATACTTGATATCAAATTCTACAGGTTCACTTGCCACTTTGACATTCTCAATGACACATGGGGACTATCAAATATGTATCTCAATGGATCCATTCGAGAGATTAACCAAGTAGTGTAGTATAACATGTATTGCCTCAGCCTTTTAAGGCCCATGCTAATGCACAACAGGTCTTCTCAATTGCCAAATAGCGGGATTCACAGTCATTAAACTTCTTGCTCAGATAATAAATAGCTTGTTCCTTCTTTCCATACTCATCATATTGTCCCAACATTGCCCCAAGTGACGTGGGCAACACTGAGGTACAATATTAGAGGACGACCTGGTATAGGTGGGGTCAAACTGGAGGTTTTACTAAATAAGCCTTTATTTTGTCAAAGGCTTCTTGGCACTCTTCATTCCATTCTCCAGGTTGATGTTTTCGTAAGCACTTGATATTGGCTCACAAGTGCTAGTCAAATTGGCAATGAATCTAGCAATGTAGTTGAGCCTCCCAAGAAAACTTCTCACTTCCTTTTCGTTCGGGAGCCGGCATCTGGATATTGCCTTTACTTTGTCTGATCTACCTTTATCCCCTCCTGACAATGAATCCGAGTAATTTCCCTGAGATGCTCCAAAGACACATTTATTCGGGTTCAGCCGGGCTTATATTTTCTGAGCCTTTCGAACAACTTTTGTAGAACTGTTACATGACTTTCTCCCTCTTTAGACTTGGCGACCATGTCATCCACATACACTTCAATCTCTTTATGCATCATGTCATGGAATAATGCAACCATGGCACGTTGGTAGGTGGCACCAGCATTTTTCATCCGAATGGCATGACTATAGCAAATGTTCCCCAGGCGTTATGAAAGTAGTTTTTCCTTTGTCGTGAACGTCCATGGGAATCTGATTATACCCTGAGTACCCATCCATAAATGAAAAGCGTGATTTCCAGCTGTATTATCGACTAGGACATCAATGTGAGGGAGTGGAAAATCGTCTTTTGGGCTAGCTTTGTTTAGATCCGATAATCCACGCACATTCTAACTTTTCCATCCTTTTTAGGCACGGGCACAATGTTAGCCACCCAGCTCAGTGTGTCTTGACACCTCCAAAAATCCGGCCTCTAATTTTTAGTCACCTCCTCTTTTATTTTCAATGACATTTCAGGCCGCATCCTTCTCAACTTTTGCTTTTTTCGGTTCAGTTCCGCATATAAAGGATCTTATGTGAGCTATTTCTGGATTCCACCCTGCATATCATGGTAGGACCACGCAAAGACATCCAGGTATTCTTTGAACAATGCAATCATTTCTGAGCGTTCTGGATTTTCCACTATTTTCAGCTCCTTTTTCTCTTCTTCATGCCCATGTTAATCAACTCGATCACCTCATTGTCTAAGTCAAATCCCTTTTCTATGTTCCAGGAGGTTTGAAAATTGCCCAACAATTTCTTGATCTTCATCAGATTCATGGCTATCACAATCAATTGCAGCAAGAGAACCAATTGACGAGTTTTCAAATTCCCTTTCATGAGGCAAAATTTCTATAGCATTTAGATTCCTGAAAGCAATTGTGGTGGGTTGGAAGGCCAAAATAAATAGTGGAAAAGTGCAAAATAAAATAAGAAAAATAAAAATTAATGAGCTAAAAATGATGATAAAGAGAAAGCAAATAGAGGACTGAAAACAAGGAGAATGAAAGACACCAAGAAATATAAAAATGCGGGAATAGGAAATAAAATTGTGAATAAACACACAAGTTTATTTATGATGTCTTCAAGTAGCATAAATAAAAGCATAAATAGTCTTTACCTGATACAACACAAATAATTACTTTGCAGCAATAACATCAATCACTGTTCAGATTTCCAGTTCATCAGCATTTCATCATTGTTGGCAGCATAAATCTTGTTGCTTCTTCAGTTGTCTTATGTCCAAGGTGTTGATGGTGAGACGTAGCAAGGGAATGAACTTTTCCACCTGGAATCACTTCAGCTGGACTAGGAAATGTCTCCTTCAAGTGAGGGATCTGCTTTATTTTCTTTCATGTTTCTCCTGTTGGAGGGCCATCATCCATTTCCTCTTCTAACGGTGCATTATATCCCAACCCAAATCGATTAGGTTTCTGGAGTCCGATATAGGTACTCTAATACCTTGCAACTTGGTCCTAACCCTTTACCATGTAGGTATCCATTCTTAGCCATGATATGAGCCACTATTTGATTAACATTCTGCATTATGGACCCACTGCATTCATATCCGGCTTCACCAACTCCAGGCTATGCCACAAGTTATTGTCTATCGACTCCACATTCTCCACATATGGTAGTGAGACTGGTTGTTTGATACAATGATGTCCCTTTCTCCATGGATTGTGACGAATCCATTCTCAATATATTTAACCTTTTGATGCAAGGTTGAAGGGACAGGACAATATCATTAATCCACGGTCTTCCTAGCAACATGTTATAATCTGAACCAATCTCCATCACCTGGAATAACACTTGTGATTTGCTTGGCCCAATCTCTAGTGGCAACACCACCTCACCTAGAATATTTTGTAGCTCCATCAAAAGCTTTTACAACCATCACTTGAGGTGATATATCATCCACACTCATTGATAGTTGTTTCAAAGTGGACATGGTAATACATTTAACCCTGATCCTCCATCAATAAGGACTCTAGGCACTATGTGGCCTTTGCATTTGAGGGTTATATGTAGCGCTTGGGTTAGCCCGTGATATCACTTCTTCATCTAAGAATGTGATCATATTGACACGTTTCCTGGATCCACCATACTTATCATGTTCTCCAATGAAGTGTCGGGCTTGACATAGGCTTCCTTCAGGACCTTCAATATTGCCTTTTGATGAGATTCAGAGGACAAGATTAGTGACAGAAGATATTCTACAGCAGAGTCTTCTTTAATTGTTCCAGAATATCATACTCGCTCTGTTTCATGATTTTAAGGAACTCTTCTTCCTCCTCTTCTTTCTTTTCTTCCTCTTCTAAACCTTTTTCAACACTCCCTTCATCAACAAATTTCCCTTTTTCCAACTCCTTGGGTCCATACACCCTTCCACTTCTTGTTATTCCTTTTACCTCCATGACACTGGTCACTTCCTCACCTTCTTGAGCTTTTGAGGTTTCCCCTATGTCACTTTTCATTTCAACCTTGGTCTCATAATTCCAAGGTACGGCATGTGTGTCCTCATACACAAAGGGTGTTGGTTTCTTCAGTGATCACTACCTTTCTGGCTTCGCCTAATCCGGAGGCACTCGAAGTACAAAACGTTCGATCACATTCACCTCCTCAAGGACATTCGTTTCTTTTTTGCTTGTATAACACCCAAGTTAAGCAATCCCTGTACATGAACCTTGAAATCCCAACGCCTCAATATCATGCCCCAGACTTCCACAATGGTATGCACAACTTGATTCCGCATCATATTTCTCATTCTCCTTTATTGTCAGAGTAGTGCGTTATTGTAACCAGTCCTTCAAGCCGATAAAAATTTTCTGCATAGGGGTTTGAAGATTCAAAACCTTCTTGATCAGTGGTTCTTCTACCTCCAAAGCATTTACTCGACCTCCTCCTTCATGATTTGGAATTGGATTATGGACAATATCTGGTTTTGACTCCTCTTGAAAATCCAGCCTCCACAAGCAATTAGCTTCTTCACTGCCGTCTTGAAACCTTCACAATCCTCGATGGAATGTCCTGCTATGTCCATATGATATTTGCAAGTTAAGTTCGGGTTATACCAAGCTGGGTATGGTGGTTCTAATGGACGCACAGATATGCCGAGATGAGATGAGCATCAACTAGTCGTAAAAAGATCAGCATTTGAGATGGATAGTTTCGGGAAGGTGGTAAGTTTGGGAATCGAGAACGACTTTGGTTTTGGGTATTAGGCCGTGGTGGTGTGGTATTTGGGTGATTTTGAGGATGTATGGTTGGGTTGTAGGTGTATGTTGGGCGAGCTGGTTGGTATGGGCGTATATGGATGTTATTGACTTGAGGTTGGGGGTATGGAATTGTATTTGCATTTGGAGTGACTTGGTATAGTGGGTAAGGAGAGATGGATGGTATTTGGGTCTTGGCCGTGTTGAGGTATATCTTGGAATGAAAGGTTGCTGACCTTGCACATAACTTACTTCCGCCTCTTTTTTCCTAGGCGGAATCCTCTTCTCGTGTCCTCATTGCTCATAGGAAGTTTCCAGCTTTAGCCAAACTCTCAATTCTTTCACCTGGTCACTAGCTCAGAAAAGTCCTTGTATGCTGCTCCTGCCATTGTCCCAATATAAGGAGATCCTAAGGTCCCCAAAAAGTACGAACACATTTCAGAAGGGATAAGTGGCGGTTGCACCTGAGCTAAAGTTCTCCATCTTTGAGCATATTGTTTAAATGACTCCTCCTTCTTCCTTTGCATTGTGCTTAATTGCTCACGGGTGGGTGCTATTTCCATGTTGAACTTGTACTGACTCATGAATTGATCAACCAATTCTCTCCAACAGGAAATTTTAGAATGGTCTAACTGAATACCATTCTAAAGCAGGACCACTTAAGCTTTCATGGAAAAAGCTGATGAGAAACTTCTCATCTTTGGACCATATCGCCATTTTAGTACAATAACTCTTCAAATGGAACAAAGGATTGCCGGTCCCATCATATTTTGAGAAGTCAGGAACCTTGAAGTCTTTGGGAACTATCAGATCTCAGGAGGACATAGTTGCTCAATTTCCACATAGCCATAGGTGTTAGGTCCCTGAATGGCTTTAATTTGATCTTGAATCTTCTTCATCCATTCTTCTCTGAATTTGTCTTTATTCACCTCTGGACGGCTATTCTCTGAGGAAAATGGTTGTTTTTGGATGACAACATGAGGTGGCTCCCAAAGGGGTAGCATGCCCGTGCCTGGATATGAATGTTCTCTAATGGACGATAGCCTTCCCCAATTGGGATCACCAATGGCATTGTTGGTGGTGGCTGTCCATGAAGGTTATTCAGAATTTCATCCCCTCGTTCACCCCTTGAGTGACATTTACAGCCACATTTGATGTTCCCGGTATGGCTACCATTGCAGTGCTTGGTTGTACCCTCCTGACGCAGTCACTATGTCTCGGTTTGGATTAGCTCCTAATAAATCCAGTGACTCCTTCATGGCTCTCATCATTTCTTCCATCTTTGCTTGGTTATTTGACATTTCATTCAATTTCCCTCTCACTCATCAACTTCCATGCTCAAACTTTTTACTTGGTCAGCATTTCTGGTTCATGATTACCACCAGCCATCTTAGTCCGAGCTCTGGTATTGTGAATACGAGTTAGATCGGTATCTTCCTTCCTTGGGCGCCCAATTGTGACACAGTTTTACCTTTTGTTAAGAAGAAAAGAGAAAAAAGAATTAGTGAAAAGATAAAAATATTGCAATTTGTTAGAGAGCGGCAAATATATCTGTCTTGACGTGAGTATCTTTGATGATAACTGTTTCCAGAACGTCTCGTCAAAGGTACTAAGTTATAGCTATTGCCATGAGACCAACACAATGCAAAGAAGCAACCATTCTTTTATTTATCATTTGTCACAATCATCATTTTTCATACAACCATTCAAAAGGAAATACATCATAAATGTCGACAACAATGCTACCCAACAAAAAGCCTTTATGTGTCTTCAACGTCTTCCCGCGATTATTTGCTTCATTCTCCCAATCAAGTCCTTACAATAGCCAACAAAGCTGCTAATTTCAGTTGGGTTTCAAAAGGGATGATTTCTTGCTCAGCAGCTTTAAGTGTCTTGGAACGTCTTCTATTGCCGCATTAGCCAACCCTGCTAAGTTCGAAAACGAATCTTCAACTCATGAATGACATGATCTTGGTGTTGCACCTCAAGATCCAAATTTGCAACTTTTTCCTTTTCTTCTCCTAGGGCAGCTTGATACTTCAGGATCTCATTTTTCATGTGTTGATTTAATTCCTCGGCTTCCCTCTGATATTCCTTGCTCATTTCTTCTATTTGTTGCTTCATTTGTTCCTTTTCTGGCGCTTCTCAGCAATCTTGGCCTTTCGAAGTAGCTCCTTTAGTTGCTGATTTTCAGTTATTGCCATATCACGTTCTTGCCTTCGAAGCTTTAGTTCTTTATTGGCAGCTTCAAAACATTCTTTGGTCTTTACCATGTGTTCCTGCCCATTTTTAGCCTTTTACTGGTCCCTTCTAGAATCTGATCTTTTTCAGCAATTTCTCGCTTTAAAGTTGCATAATCATGCTGAGCGTTTTTCAACTCGAACTCCACTTGTACCTTTTCTTGTTTAGCCTTGTCCAACCTTTCTTTCATTTCTTTGATTTCTTCATTTTCATCAGAATGCAAGGCCGATGTCTTGTCAGGAATAATTGTTGTCAAGATTCTGAATGGCAACTTGACCTCTTGAGCCCTACTTTTCACCCATTGGCGGTAATTTTCTTTTACCGCACAGCTCCTAACTCCCAATTCTTTTCCTTTTCGGATGACGTTGTTCCAAGCAAATCGGACCTTCCGTAGTAGGCTAATGTCATGGGAATCTAGGTAATAAAGGACAAATGGAGTAATTGGGCTTGAAGGCGTTCCATCATGGGGTAACCAAGCTGGCGCAACACCAATGCTGGATTGTAATTTATACACCTCGAGTACCCATAAGGGGTACATTTGGAAAGTCTCCGCACTGGTAAATCAAGGTCTGCCCATCTTCCCACCAAGGGTACCATCGAATCACCTTTTCATTCAATTTAACCAGGTCTTCAGCCCATTCTCGCCCACTTTTCTTCTTGATACGATGCATTTTTAGATCATCAAGGGGACAAGATGCCTTGTAATTTCTTTGGAAGATATGCGCTGTAACCCACACATATAGTATTGGTAAACAACACAAAATTCTCTTACCATTCCTCTCATGACAAAAATCCAAGGAACAGGAGACATCCTGCTAGGAGGGCGAAGGATTGTGACCATGAAACTTTCTAGCAAGGAACACATCAATTGCTGCAAGATCTATGAAACCGTCAATATTGGGAAACAAGGTGCCATAAATGGTGAGGGTCAACACATCTGAAAAAGTGTCCCAATCTTCGGCTTGAGCTAAGCTGCAAATGCTTCTCCAAATAATCTCTTGTGAATCCCTTTGTCCCATTTCTACATTTCTGGGCTTCATGCAAATTTCTTACATTTACCTTTAGGACATTTGCTATAGTGTGCAAAGAAGCATAATGTCCTTGGTAATTGTAAGGTTTTTCTCCTTCTAGCGGTAACCCCAGGATCGTTCAAATTCTTCAAGGGTTGGTGCCAACTGAAAATCTTGAAAGGTGAAGCATCGGAGTGGAGGATCATAATGGGCCAATGCTGTGATTGCCTCTACCTGTATTTCCACTTCTAATAGGCTCAAGATTTTTCCATATTTTCTTGTGAGAGAAAGACGTTGCGGTGCTTTCAACAGCTGACTCAAGGATCTCAGGCTTTCTGTTTCAGGTTTCTTGGTTTTGAGTTGCAAAGTCTTTTTCAATTTCTCTTCATGATTGTTTGGTCTCATGTTTGCTTCCATTTTTAGATACTCACAACAAGACTTCAATATTGTTCTCTAACAAACCTGCTAGCAACGAAAAAGTGAGTTTTTTATTATATAAAAAAAGGCAATAAACACTTGCATGTTAAAGAATTTATGTACATAAAATAAATAAATTAATTAATCATGTTAAAGAATTATATAACAAAATAAATAAATTAATATGCTCCCTTTGTGTCCTATTTGAGGTAAAATATGGGTGTCAGAACTTGGTCTTATGGTTGTTCTATTTTGTGAGCACTTTCACCAGGTAGGTCTATGATCTCAGGATTCTACAGTCTCTAGAGTTAAAGGCTCATTTCGAAATGTTATCCACAACAGCAGGTGAACGCTAGATGTAGGACATTCACGAAGAGTCACACTCTAGACGAGATTTTCGCAATAACCAACAGGATGTACATCCAAAATGGCTACCACTACACAATCTCTTACCTATCTCAAGTTGCACTTAGAACCGGGTATAGGGCCCCACTCGTGTGTGATAAATGTGTGAGTGTTGTGTGTGAAGGGAGCATACAAACCTGGAATCCTATAACTACCCATGGTAAAATACCTGCAAAATAAATACAAACAACAAATATACAAAACCAACAATAGTCGCCTACCCTAAAGTTTTCACAAAAAAACAAACAAAAGTCGTCTACCTTATGGTTGTCACAAAGAAATAAAATAATGCTGACAAAATTCTAGCATAAAAAGAAAATAACAAGATAAAAATATAAAATAAATAAATATAAAAAAAATAAATAAAATAAACTAAAAAGAAGTTATAATAATGTGCACAATCAATTATTTAGGCTTGACTCTCAGGAATTCCCAGTGGAGTCGCCATCTGCGCAATCTGCCGCGGGGCGGCGAAAATTAATTTGTTAAAATTGGAGTCGCCACCAAGTTTATTTAAATTGGGAAAACATGGAAAAACCCGTTTTATTAAAAATTGGTCTTTAAACCAGACTTGAGCTCGGAGTCGGTTATGCATAGGGAAGGGTAGGATTTAATCCTACGCACCCTAATACACCCGTCCTTGAACGGTACCTTAATTGATTTGTGCAAATTATTAATAACCTTTCAAAATATTCATTTTTATATTTTTATTTACAACAAAATTTAAAAATAAATTGAGGAACACCAAGCTGTCACAACTCAGGTGTTAAAATATGTGTTAACAAACCGTCACGGTTAAATTAACATTTTTATTCAAAATACAATATTTCACAAATAAGTAACAAATTTAAACTAAATATATGAAAATGAAAATCTCTTATGAATTATAAATATTTACAAATAAGATAAAAATTTATTTTGATATTTTTACAAAAATAAAATAAAATATAAAAGAGAACATGCTTTTAAAGAAAATTTGGAACATCAAGCTTCACAACTCAGATGTCCAAATATTCAGTTAACAAGGTCCCTAAATTAACCCTTTTTATTTGAAATAAAATATTTCTTAAAGAAATGATTATTTAAATTAAATAAAATATCTCATAAAAAATTTTACAAATAAGACAAAAATTACAAAAATTTAATTTTGACTTGACAGGGATTTGAATCGCCTCCTACGTATCCTTCTGATGGGAATTCAAAGTCACGTAGTTCTATAAAATATTTGTGAGTTGATTAATTTTAGTTTTGAAAGAATTTTGAATATCAAACTATCACAACTAAAATATTTCAACGTATAGAATTAACAAGGGTAGACAAATAAATTCTATTTATTTATTAAACAAAAGTAATTCATCAATTAATAAGCTAAACAAAAAAAAAAAATTTAGACTCAAGCTAAAACTAAACCAAAGAAGCACATCTAAAAGCTAAAACAGAACCTATACTAAACCCAACAAAATAACCCAAATCAAAATAAACAAAATTCAAAAATTGAAAATAAAACATTCTTAACCAAAATATAAATTAAATGAAAATAAAAATAGAACCTAAACTCCTAACTTCTCTAAACTAAATTCACTAACTTAATTTTCCTAATCCTAAACTTAATCCCTCTTTCTCCAATCACACCCAACTAACATTTCACATACACACACTCATCAACATGCACACACACTAAAATACTTTCACTTAACCTCACCCACTCACAATAAAAAATTAACACGCGAGAGAGAGAGAGGGGGGAGAGCATAATGACCTGAGAAAAAAGAAAGAAAGAGAGAAGGGTAGAAAGAGAGGTGAAGAGAGTATGAGAGAGAGAGAAAATGAGGATAGGAAGAAAGAGGGAGAGCGCGGCATCATGGCAGAGGAGGAGAGGGAGCAGGAGGTCGCGGCTCGGAGGGCGTGGGCAGAGCTGAGGTGGCTCGCAGTGGAGACAACCGCGAGGGAGAGGGATGCGATTTGTGGGCTGGAAGGGGAGGAAGAGGGAGATCGGAGGAGGCTCAGAGAGGAGGGGAAAACTGGGTAGTCATCCGAAAGGAAGCCGCAGGCGGGTTATGGGGAAGGGCGTCAAGGGGAAGGGTTCCGTGGTGGCTTACGGCGGGTCGGTAGAAGGCGGCATGCGGCGCGGAATGGTGCCGAGGAAAGAAGGTAGTGGCGGCTGTGATGGTGTTGATGATAATGAAGATGGAAGAGGAAAAGGGAGAGGCGCCGTTGGTTGGGTTTCACGGAGGTGATGATGATGAGGTGAGGAAGAGGATGAGGGCAGGTGGCGGTGGAGGGGGGTGGTGTTTATGACTGGAAGGTTTGAAGGTGGCGGCGGTGTTTGGTGTTGATGATAATGATGAAGCCGTGAGAAGAAAAAAAGGATGATAGAGGGTGATGGAGGCTGAGACGATGGCCTGAGGCCGCGGTGGTGGGGGAAGGAGCGCGGCCCTCCCTTTTCCTCTTTATCCTTTTTTGTTGTTGTTAAATTTCTAGATGAAGATGATACCTGGTTCTGTTATTCACCTGGTTCTTTCTTTTCTCCTTTTTTTGCTCCTACGGATTGTATTGCTGGAATTGTTGCTTCGACTAAATTCTTTTAGGTTCTCTCCAATTGGCTTCCTGGATATATCGTGTATATATTTTTTTTGTGTTTTTATTTTTTTGTTGGCTGATGATAATGGTGATGGTCTGTAATTCATGGATTGCTAGTGGTATGGGTGAAGTGAGATTGGGTGTTGCCTGGGTTCTTTGCTGTGATTTGGTTTTTTTTTTTTTTAATGGTCTTCCTGGAATGGAGGTGATGATGGATCTTCCCCTGTGTTGATGGAGATCTTGGGTATATGTGGTGAAAGAATGAAACCCCCCCCCAAGGTTCACGTTCGCTCGGTGTGTGTGTCTCTCCCCTTCCTTCTCACCTTCACCGAAAGAATTTTAACGCCTTGCATCAAAGTGGGGAAGAACAACATCATTGTGTTCACCATTTTTGTTTTCTAATATTTTTCCCTTTTCCCCTATGGCTTCACGTATGCAAGGAACACGGCAAGGAAGCAGTGATGCACATTTTGTTTTCTTCCTTTTTGTCATTTTATTTTATTTATTTTTTAATTTTTAATTTTTTTGTTTTTATTTTACTCTAGATATGAAATGAACTATAAGGACATTTTTTGAATGGACATGGATCAACAAATTATGGGTTGTAATGAAAATGGGCTGAAACAACTGAAAATGGGTTGAAAGAGATTAAAATGGGCTAGAGTATTTTTTGTTTTTTATTTTATGTAGGAATGGGCTGAACAATAAAAAATTTTTGGTTTAAAATAAATAGATGAAAAGATTATAAAGGAAATTCATTTAAATTATGAAATATGCAAATTTTGGATTTTTGTTTAAGAGGGACAAAATCGGGTGTTCACATGTTTTATAAGTTCTGATTGTGTCTGAATCTAATTTTGTGTGATCCTCAGTGAATCTTTCACCAATGCAACTATGTGGGCCATTATACTTCCTATTTTCCCAAAAGTACTTATTCTTCCTAAAGCTAGCCCTAACAAGCCATTGACAACCTACCCCATCTTGAGTGCATTTAGCATAAAATGTCATAGGTTCTGACTTATATACTTTATAATCCACTCCTTCAATATATGTACTTTTTAATTGCTCATATAACAGCCTCTTGTCACTAAATTGCATTCCAATGCAAAATTCACCATACTACAGGGAGGGCACCTACCAACGAATATGAAATACAAAAAATTAATAAGTTAAAAGAAAATAAATAAAAATTAATCAAAAATAAAGTAAGAACAACAAAATAATTAATAACATGTGAATTTAATAATTATAACATATGACAAAATAAAAAATATACAAGCCTTTTAGCCTTATAAAAAAATAATAAAAATTAAATTAAATTAAGCAAACATAACATAAATATAACAAAACAATATAATAATAAACTAGATTATAAAAAGTAAAAATATTGTAATAGTAATATAATAATAGACATGTATTAGATATAATATTTTCCTAAAGATATATCCATTAAAATGAAACAACATAAAATGACTACATACCTCATACTCCGAAAACTCAGGGGCATTCATAGCTTCAAGATCTAAAGTACGCATGAAGGATGGCTCTCTAAACGAATGTTGAATAGCAAGTGTGTTTAATACATGCTCATCATCTGCTTCATCATCTAGCTCCATATTAGCGTTACCACCATCACTACTTTCATATTCACCTGCAAATTCTGCCTCATCACTTTCCCTATTGTTTTCTTTCCATTCTGCCTCTCCTTCTGGAAATGTGTTTGGGTGAGCCTCTTCCTCCTCGTTGACAACTTGATGGTAAAAGATAGCAGCTACTTCTTTGAAATCGACATACAACTCGATGGTGAATATTTTTGCTCGATGCTGGTGGTATATTTGAAACATTTGTTGCATGTGGTCATCATTGCTGATTTTGAATGCTTGTTCCTTGAGTGAACCCACCAAAAATTGATATTGGACACCTATATGTTATTTTCTCACTGTTTTTGGAGTTTCAGGATCTATGCATTGTTTAAGACCATTTTCTAACTCCGCAAACAACATAGTACATGGAATAAAAAAACATGCTGGATTTTGGCATACAAATATGATACCTTCACTCGTATTTGTAATAATATTGCCATCGAAATACACTATTATATTTGCTGTGCCATCTATTACTTGTAACAATATTTTTTTTCCTCACTCACATAACACTTTTTTGACATATATATCACAATTTTTTTTTTGTTATAGGACTACCAACACAGGGGAAATCCATCAACACAAACAAATAGATGAATAAAGGAGGAAAATGAGAGATTGATTCAGAGCCAAATAACACTTTTTTTAACTAAAACACAAAAAAATAAATTGTAACAATTAGAAGAAAATAAGAGCTACCCAATCTTCCCAAGTTTAACCCATTTTTTCCAGCTTCTCTCACTCTATGTAAATGCACACACGACACTTTCTCACAAAATTTAAACTAAACGAATGAGATAATGAGAGGAGACGGAAGTGAGTTATGTAGAGAGAGTATAATATTTAATATATTTTTTAAACTGAAATCTTGCCAGTCACAAGATTGACTTTAAAATCTTGCCACTGGCAATTTAATATGTAGGGTGTGGCGAGATTTTCATTTAAAATTGATTTTACGATAACTTCTTTGTGGCGAGATTTTTCTGCCACCACACAAACATAAATTCATCCTGAAATCCATATCAACGTATATTGTAATCTCAAAAGCAATATGGAAAGAAAAGACCCCAAAATGCTGATATAACAGACAAATTTGTAAAATTATTATAATTTAGAATTTAAGAAAGAGTGCCACTTACACAAAAATCCAAGTATCAAAATTAATCTAGAAAGGTCACTTAAGTAAACTCTTCGAATCATAAAATGAGCTATAGGTCTAGCATTGTTTCTGGACAAAATAGACAAAGGCGACACAGTATTGTTTGTTTTAATTCTAGTTGAATGGTTTTCTCCTATAAAGGGATCAACTTGACCGCTCCCTGACAACTTCTAAGGGAGTAGCTCGCTCCGCATCACAGAATCTATCAAACATAAGTATTTTAACAAGTTCAAATAATTTATTTCAAACCAATTTATCAATTAGAGTGCTTATTGAACAAAAACTCCAATCTATGGAACCTAGGGTTCCTAAGGATTAAAGAAAAATTAATTCTTGACTCTACCCAATATAATCTATTGATATTAGAGCTTCTAGCTTACTATATTCATACTTAAAATGTTAAATATGTACCCATCCACTATTTTTAAGAACTCTTTAGTTTTAGGATAAATCTTAGAACAATAAAAAAGGAAATGAGAATGACATTGAAGACTTATCAAGTTTTAGAAGCTAGTGGTATCAAGATTTGACCACAAAAAGTTTATTATGAAACTTTTTAATTGCAAAAGGGACAAGAAAATTAAGAGAAAGAAGAACGGAAACAGAGTGGAAGAGCAAAAGAAAAAGATAAAAAAGGGGAAGGGGAGAGGGGAGGCGATTGTTGTTATGGTGCAAATTCCACCCTTTTCTTCCTTTATTTTATTTTTTAATTTTCAAAATCTTTGGCGTATACACAAAAATGTCATTGTCACTTTTTGAAAAAATAATTTATATATGATATTTTGATAGGTGATTTATACTAATATGAGAATAACAGGAAAATTTATTTGTATATAGTGTTTATAGAATTCATCACAGGTGAATTTTGTGTGGATTTTGTGTTATATTTGTTTCATGTTGAATATGTCTTTAGCGAATTTAATGTTAATTTTCTTATACTAAATCTGTTTTGACGATTCAGATGTTAAATCTGTATTTAGTAGATTCTATACTGAAAATATTATATTATGTAATTTTTTTAAAAATATTATATTAATATAAATATACCACCTAAATTTCATAAAAAAAAAAGACCTCACTTTTTCTCATTTATTTGAATTGAGCCACTTCATTAATTAGCCGCCAGTCTTGACAAAATGAGGCTGTAAAAGAAAAGTGACTAGAATGAAAGAATGGCATTTTATATTATAATTAAAACAACTAGTGTGGTGATAGTTATCTTTTATTATTCGACACGCGACGTCGGCATTCATTTTTATTTTTTTTATTTTCACACATATCTCTATCGGTGATTTAGCCATGTATGTTTATATTGTTATTTACTTTATGGCAGTTGACTTGATTTTAATAGGCCACCATTCAATCAACTTTTTTTATATGAGTTTTGAGATAGTAGGTTAGAGAGGGACGGAGCTAGGCAGTTCTATTATAAGAGATCAATACTTAATAGCTAATTTTATATAAAAAATATATGTATTTTATAACTTTTATTGTTATTATAAACTTTAAATAAAAATATTTATATGTAAAAAATAAATGTTTTATAATTAAAACTGGAGAGAGAAAATACGAGCGTTAGAGACATATCATGAGAGACATCGGAAAATTGTGGTAATTTGGTTGTCGTTGACCGCAGCCTATTGTCGACGGGGTCACAGGAATTTTCCAGTCATCATAGTCAAGTATAACTTAAAACAAAGGCAGTTTACTAATGCTTGCATTTGATTGAGACTAGACTACGAATTTATTCTTACATTTGAATGACTTAGTCATATGGTATTTATTCTTATATTTTTATATAATTATTAATTATATTAATTAACTTTCAATTTTAATCATCCATGTATAATTATACAGTCCAGATTTACCCCTCCACTCTTATGAAAAATCATCGCTATATATATATAGAGCACACATATGATAGAACCTTTGTCTTCGTACTAGGAAACTCCAAATGAAGTAGTATCCATCAAATAATTACAATTTACAGCATGTTACAAATAAATTATTTTTCCTAACCAACATTACCCTAATGTCTACGTATCGTGTGCAAATGTTTACATGCACATCAAACAGATTGAAAATTTCAGCACACAACACATTTTTGGAGTCCGTTGGCCTTCTCTTCAAAGTCACGCACTTAACTTTTCACGCGGTAGGGAATTATTTCCTGGCATTGTAAATTGTTGGAATATATGTGTTCTCAGACTCTCCGAATACATGACTTGTAAATTGACATTAATTTCCTGGCATTGCCTTCGGTTCATTTTCGGTTATCAGCAGAACACTATATACTTGTTTCCTACGTAGTCCAATCCAAGATCCAGGTTGAAGAGAGACATGACTCGTCAAGTATTCGAGAAATAAACTGGTCAAGTCACCCAAAATGTAGCCAACAAAAAAAAGAAAAAAGAAAAAAGAAAAATAGTGGTGATCACTAAGTGATCAGTAGACTTTAACTGACTTCTATATTTAACAATATACATTAGTTTGTTGCCACTCTCACTAACACCTCTCTTTATTGAATTTTACTAAAGTGTCATTCTTCTATTTTAACCAAAAGAATATTATTTATTAATTATCATAATACTATAAAATGTTGTTATTATAAATTTATAAATTAAAAATATTTAATATTGATCTAAGCACTAAATATTACAAGTATTTAATATTAATATATATTGAATTACTTTTTTTAAAGCTTTCTTAAGACAATAGCGAATATATTTGAAAAGGAAAAATCTGAATAAGTTATTGTTCCAATCTCCAAGTCATGCTAGGGATGGGCAGCAATAGTTTTCCGTGATAATGAAAACACTATTATCTCATTGAGCTAAGCATGAATGAAACCTTGGATATCTTGAACTTGATTCTTTTGCGGTTAGCCATAGATTTTTTCCTTTTTAAGAAAATACCTACATAAGCATGCAAATCACACACACACAAGGGAAAAAAAATTAAACAGAGGCAATCAATCTTTTTTTGGGCTTTTCGAAGTGAGAGGCAATCAATCTTAATAATCTTGACTGCTTGCAACTAAAATAATAGTTACAAAAATCAATTTCAGTTTTAAAGATCAATTTGTAAACAACTAAAAGAGTCTGTATGCATACGGAGGCATACTATCACATAAAAGATGTGACTTAATTGGGAACAAATATAACAAAAGCTTAAGCAACAGCATATTTGACAAATCACAAAGAAGCATGTAAATGAACAAGTGAACAACCAAGTGCAGAAAAATAAGCTAATGTACCAATATTACAAAAAATAGTTCACTTGTTTTTCTTTTTCCAAAATATTTACTATTATATTATTTAGGTAACTATTTTCTTAACAGAGCCTTAAAAAAATTTCAATATATAAATATAAATTATTATATTAAATATGTTAATATTAAATACTTGTGATATTTAGTGCCTAGATCAATATTAAATATTTTAAATTTATAAATTAATAATAATAACTTTTGATATTATTATGATAATTATATATAATTAATGTAATTAGTCATTCTTTTAATTAAAATAGAAAAGGACATTTTAGTAAAGTTCAAAAAAGATGTGTTAGTAGGGGTGACAATAGTCACTCCCTAGTTTGTATATACAAAAATGTTATTTTCAAACCCAAAAAATGAGTACTTATTGAGATACTTACTTTATTACTATTGAATATGATAATAGTCTTCACTATCCTTGTCTATCTATTATATTTAATGGTGATAAAGTCTCACTTGAGATGTTAAAACAGCACTACTCTCTATATATTATATATGGTACACACACTCTCAAACTTATGGCACGTCAATCTTATGTTAGGGTGTGTATGGTATGCCTAGTATAAGTTTATACTATACGATATACTCTTATCCAATATTTGGTATAGACAATGTATTATATAAGCTTATCCATCATAACCCTCTTATACGTCAAAATAATGTATAACTTAATATAGAATAAGGGGACCATATTAGGCCTGATTATCTTTTATCGTATATAGTTACTTTTATTTTTTACTATTTTATTAAAATCAAATCATTTTTAAATAAATAATAATTAAAAATTTATAAATAAAAATAATTCTTACTAAAATTATTTCATGAGAAATAAATAATGTTAAAAATAATATATGATACCAATTTAGCTATATAAAATAAAAATAAAAATAATTATAATTAAGTAATATTAAATAAAATAAAATAATAAACATTTAATAACAAATAAATATTTAAAATAAATAATAACTAATATGAAATATATAAAATTAAAGATTAATAATAAAGTATATTGAGATAATATTTATTTTATAATTAAAGTTTAAATTATAATTAAAAATAGAAAATATTAAAATATACCAAAGTGTATATTATATCTATATAATTTATTAAAATAATAAATAATTATAAAATATTGAAATAAATAATAATATCTAATATAAATTAAATTTTGTTTAATAAATATTTACATAAATACAATATTTGAGAATTATATTTAAATCATTAATAAAAATTTCTTATTTTATTTTTATTTTATTTTATCTAATATTTACTTATAATATTAGAATTATTTATAAGTAAATAATAACATTATAGAACATAAAATATAATATCTTATACAATGGTATACCAAACAGTGTATAGTATCAAAAGTTTATTATGTATCATACTATCAACTTTTATCCAATTAGATCTTATGCTATCAACTCTTATCTTATCAAGTATGCCAAATGAGCCCTAGATATATATATGTGCCCTAATCTAGCTATTTTTTTTTTTGGGAGAGTTCATGATATATATAGTATAAAAGTCTTTATGATCAAGTCTAGAGTTCAATAATCTTTATTATCTATATTCTGTTAAATAAATATTAAATTTTAGTACAATATAAAGAAGGATCTATGCATTGTCCCGCCATAAGCCTAAAAAGAGACATTCACACATGAGGGGAAATGTAAAATATAAAATTATCCACATGTTTGTATCCAACAACAAAAACTTTTAAAGAGATGGTCTCATAGTATCTTTTTCTCACTTTTCACCATTTGAGACCACAAGATATTCTTTCTAATTCATCTGAACACTGTTTATAGCAAATTTTGACATTTATATTGTCAACAATAAATAATTGACAATCTCCTTGCGTAAGACCAAATTGCTCTAAATAGACATATATCTACAAACTTAAAAGTTTGGATAAGCTTTACTTTTCAAGATCTCGATTCGGAGCGAAAAACTATTCCTCTTGGGTTCTTTACCAAAAAGAATTGAGTGTCAAACGTTTTTTTTTTATGAAATGAGGATGGAATTGAATGCAATGTGAGTGATTTTTGTTACGATTGTGTGAATGTTATATTTGACAGATTAAAGAAGAAGAAGAAATTCAGAACATAGAATGCTTAATTGACAAACTGAAGATAAAGTACATGAAATGTAAAGAAATTGAAAGAAATCTAATCCTAGGAAAGTAAGAAAGAGGGTTGGGAATAATACTTAGTTAACTCTGGACTCTGTTTAGTCATTGGAGACGTTTTAGAGTGAGTGTGTGATGAGTGAAAATTCCAACCCTTTACAATTTGTCCAGAACTAGTATTTATAATAGCGAAAGACCCTAAGATCTTGACACTTGTCTTTGATGTTTTCTAGATGGTCCTCGTGTCTCTGAAAGTTTCTTGGTTTGTCACTTGCTCTCTTCATTGAGAAACCACCACTTTGTCACGTTTCTCTAGGCTACTGTTAACAACTACCAAAACCGTCAATAACCATTAATTGACAAATGCTTGCCTTGGAATCACTATGACAGTCCTCTCAGGATCTTCAGAATTTTTCTAAGTCTCAATAACGAACTCTAACTTCGACCTTCAGCGTTGAATGAAGACTTTTGTCAATGTTGTTCTGGCCAATTCACGTGTTCTAGTTTCATAAATGATTTCCTTTAGGTTTCAACATGTGGTTTTGACATATCAAAGACTTCGTCAAGTTCACACAATTTTGCCAATTTTAATTTGCCAAACCCTCAATTGACTCTTGAGCTATTTTCAAAGTAAATTCGACAATCTGACATGGTAAAATTTGGTGCTAACAAACACTTTATAAGATTAATTTTCATTTGATTGTAAAAGTTATATTTGAGTTTCATTCTCCTCTTCCTAAAAATTAAGAGTGCATTTAATTTCAGAAAATGGTTTTCAATTTTTAATACCTATTTTAGTTAGTTTTCTATTTTTCATAATTTTATAAAGGAAATAGTAAAAACTATAAAATCTAATTTTCAGTTTTTCTTTTTAGTTTTCACTACCTTTATAAAATTTTGAAAACAGAAAATATATTGGAAACAAAAAATGAATATACAAAATTATCAATTCTAAAACCAAATGTACCTTTAGGTTGCTTACAACTTCAATCAATCATTTTTTATATGTATATATTCTCGATCTTATTAAATAAGTACATATTTAATTACACTTAAGTACTTTTTGGTCTCTGAATGTTTAATATTATGTTTTTAGTCCCTACCATTATTAGCAAATAATATTGAGTAGTGATATATATAAGAAAACTTTCAGTGTTCATAATGACTAAATGCGTATTCTAAAATACTTTATGAGGACCCAAAAAAAATGAAGAATTAAAACCAAAACAATCCATATTGATAGGACCAAAAATATATTAAAACTTTTACAAAATGATTTAGTGAGACCATGATACTAATCAATAATTACCTGGAAGTATAAGAAATTAAGTATATATATGAATATATATATTTAAGGGATACATACTTCTACTTTAATGCAAAATTTAGATAGAAACTGAAGCGGAGAAATTAAGTCTGCTGTGTGTAACTATGACGCTACTCGAGCACCACGATATGATGGGTAAAATTTAAATTTCATTAGAAAAGTGTAGGACACAATTGGTGAGGACTTTGGAAGAATGGTAATAGAATTCTTTGTCTCTGATTCATTACCCATGAAGCTTAACATGAGATGGGTGACATTGGTTCAAAAGGTCAAAGGAGAAAGGGAGATTAAAGATTTATGACCGATAAGCATGGTGGGCTGTGTTTATAAAGCCATTGCCAAAGTTTTGGCAAGTAGACTGAGAGGATTGATGTGTTACATTCATGCACCCATTTTCTTATATGAATCTAGGCATATTGCATCACACTACTACAAAGTAGACTTTTACTAACATTTAAAAAGTGTTACCAAATCATAAAAAAGTGTTACTATTTACATTAGTAACATTTTTATTAGTGTTGTCTATACCTAGTGTTGCTAAAGGGTTTTAGTAACACTTTTCTCTAATTTTAGTAACATTTAAAAAGTGTTACCATATATATTATTTGGTAACATTTTTTAAATGTTACAATTTATTACTTTTGCTAACATTTTTGAAAATGTTAGCCTTCAACTTTCTTTTTGCAACAGTAGATAAATGTTACCAATTTAAATACCTAATTGAAGTTCTTCTAACCTAAATTTTTTTTTATTTAAAACTAACCTTATTTTAACCCTTTAATTTGATTTTTTTAACTTGTTATCCTCGAAATAAGAAGTGCTAAGTCTACCAAAACAGGTTTTAGCAAACAAAAAAGTACTAACAAAGGAAATTGAACATTTTCATTTGAATTCTCCCAATGTCAACACGTAGTAAATTCAAAAACAAAAAAAAATTCAGTTATTAGTATATATATGTCCCTGGTAGCTAGAACAAAACAAAACACATGTAGCACACAGTTGCCTCACAATCAACTATACAGTTGACTAAAGCACAACCATACAAACGAAAAATACATGAAAAATAAAATAATATCTCAAAGGGACAAGTTTTTTAAACCAAATGATTTTGATTTGTTAAACCATGCCTTCCAGCCACCGTTGCTATTCTGAGATACCAGCTTTGACTATGGTTCTGTCTTTGATGAGCACACCTGCTTATTCAACATATGTACTTATTCAATCACTAAAATCCAAAAGGAAAAGTATATACAACATTAACATAGAATGGATCACTACAACAGAAAAAGTTAAGCTCAATTGTTGATGATCATACCTCATTTCATGCCTTAGTTGTTCTCTTTATGTAAGCAACAAGCTTCTTTTGCTAAAAACAGGGAAAAAAATCATGTTAGATATAACGCAAAAAGTTCAGGAAGAGGAGAGGGCAGTCTATATTGTAGCATGATTTCAGTTAACCTTAATCGAATTGATAAAATCAAAATCTAAATGAAGAATTGAGGAATAAGCAAGCTGTACCTTTTTAGTCTTTGTATAACTTGGTGAAGCCTTTTCCAACTCCTCAACAACAGGTTTGTGAGTTGCCCTTGGTAATAAACTTGGGCTGGATGACTCATTTTTATCATTGGCCCATTTCTTCTTTTTTGATCTTTTTTTATGTTGGTCATGCTTTTTTGTCTGCGATGTCAAGTCAGCAAAAGAATATGCACCTGTTTGCTTTGTTTCCTAGTTAATTATCAAATTTATGTCATACAACAGCAAAAGCAGCAGCAGCAGCAAATTGTGCAATAAAGATTAAAAAAAATATACCTTAGCAACCTAATTTTGAGTAGTAGCTGAATAACGTCCATCAACAGCTTCTCCTTTATTCATTTTCAGAATTGGCATGTTGGAAAGATCTGGAATCACCACTCCTGGGAAGCATTTTTGCAGCTGATCCAAAACCATATTAAACCCACTTAACATCTCTATTTTAATTGCTTCTACTTTTTCTTGTAGTTTTGCTTCCATTTTCTCTTGCATTTCTTGTTGTATATTTTGTATCTCTACTTCAGCATTCTCCTTCACTTCTTCAATCAATTTTTGAGTTTCAAGTTGAGATCTAGATCCCCATAAATCTGAGGGTACAACCCCCTGCCATATGTGCGTACATGGCCAGGCCGATCCTTTCCAAGACTTGAGAAAACATATCATCTTGAGCTGTACTCTGCTCTGATGCTTTTGGATATAAAGCTATTGCTTCCTCAAGCTTTGACTGAAAATCAAAACTAAAATTATAACTTCGAATAAAAAAATAATATATAGAAATTATACATAGAGATAGAGATACCCATACAACAATTATACTTGTTCCCTCGCTCATTGAATTTCCATTCTTAGGCTTATGTGTGATGAAAAACATTTCCACTCGAGAAGGTTCTCTTCCATTTGGATTCTTCATCGCCTATTCAAGAAAACACATATGATATATATCCAAAACCAATCAGACTTTATTTATTATTATTGCTTTTCTGTTTTATTCTTTTCCTGAAAGAAGAAAACGTCAAACAGATGTTCTGTGCAAATACAAGGGCTTCTAAGATCGTCCTAAAACCATAATGTTCCACTGTTACTATACTACTATGCTCCAGCTATTTTCAGAACTGTATAGCTCAGGGAGGTTCAAATTCAAACAGAGATATTGGCAACCTCCTTAGCAAACAGAGCACAATAGAATCAAACAACACAGCTGAAACAGAGGTATGTATGAACTTTTTTGTTTGGTGTTGTTGTTCAATGAAGTTAAGCACTACTAGAGTTGTTGTTTAATGAAGTTAACCAAACTAAATTCAACACAGTTATTTAAAAAAAACAAAATAAAAGTATAAAACCATAGCATTGAAACTGCAATTCCACAATTAATCACCAGATTGAAATTGAAACCTTCCTGACATTGTAATATGTCATATCCAATGATCTACATCAACAAATAACTAATTCCTAGCATAATCAAATTGAATAAACACCGGCACAATTTTTCAGAAAGAATATTATCATAATCCACACTAACCTTCTAGCATTCATGGCTCACAAGATCACAGATTCCACAGCTCTCGATTGTGCAATCTCTATTTCCTATGACTGAAAAAAATGAAGGGGAAAATCACAATTAATTATAAATGAAAATCACCTTTAAAAAATGAACAGAGAAATGGAAGAAACAAAGAAAATGCAGAGAAGAGCGAAAAACTAGATCTGAAGAGAATATGGAGGAAGATTTGCTTGGGAAAAAATGAAAACGGCACCAATCAAAGATTTGCGTCAGCGAGAGAGTGAGCGTGAGCGTGAGAGCAAGTGAAATGGCGAGAGTGTGAGAGAGTCTGAAATGGAGCCCTAACCATACCTGTGAGAGCGAGAGCAAGAGCGAGAACGAGAGCGAGAGAGTGAGGGCGAGAACGAGGGCGAGAACGAGAGCGAGAATGAGGGCGAGAACGAGAGCGAGGGCAGAGCGAGAGAGTGAGGACGAGAGAGATAGCGTGAGCCAGAGGAAAGAAGGCGTGAGCCAGAATGGGGGCGAGAACGAGAGCCAGAGCCAGAGCGTGAGTGAGGGCAGAGCGAGAAAGTGAGGACGAGAGAGAGCGTGAGCCAGAGGAAAGAAGAAGTGCCTTGTATTACATTTGCTAACATTTTGCCTAAAAGTGTTACGGAAAGCATGATATAAACGGAAAAGCTAACATTTTAACAAATGTTGCAAATTAAGTGTTACTAATGGCCACATTTGTAGTAGTGTCATTTTATATGCTGAAAAACGTAGTTTTAAAACTCGAATCAAACCGGCCAGCAGATCAGACTTGCAAGCGACTCCAAATAAACTGGTATGACTCAGCGGTTTTTTGGAAAAATCGGTGAATTGCCTGTTCACACGGTTCAACTGCCATCTCAGGGAAATCTATGGATGCTGCCTCGCATGAAAGGAACGTACAGCTGCTCGTGCTCG
>JAMLFY010000664.1:0-26768 GCA_030441495.1 Dalbergia oliveri
GATCACTTGCTGCATGTTTTAGTTCATCTGGGGATGCTCTTATGAGCTTTTCAGCAACATCAAGAGCTCTTTCCACCTGCAACAAGAGTCAACAGTTTAGCAAACATCAAATTTTCAATGAAAAGTTACACACCAAAACACAGTTTGCAAAAGGCAAGAATGCATTGGGTCAGTCCCACTGACACTCTCACTGACACAACAGGAGTACAATTTAGTTTCTGAATACTTAATCTTAAACTATAATACTCAATACCTGTTAATTGCAGTAATAGTTTAACAATATTACATTATACAATGCATAATAGCATTACCTTTGAACCAATTGAACTTATAACCATGAGAAATTAAGTTGCATTAAGTGTAGCTACAACAGAGCCAGATAGTCAAAATACTACTAAAAACTGTGCTGGGAGAAAATGACTGACCCCATCAGCATCATCAGATTTTCGAAGAGCTGCAACTACATCAGCCAACTGTGAAAATTTCCTTTTCAAATCTGAGTCATCATCTGACAAATCATAAGGCTGTAAAGATGAATCACTTGAGGAATATGAATTCTCACTTGCACTATCATCATCATCCTCATCATTAATGTCTGATTCAAGATTCAGGGATGCTGGATCAATAATCTCATCTGGATCAAGCACATTAAAGTCCATTAACTTCGTTTTACCCTTTACACTAAAGCTTTTCTCTTTATTGGAGGGAAGTCAGAGTCCCTCTCTGCACTTGACACTTTAGATATTTTTGTTTCCTCAACACCTTTTTCTCCACCATTTAAGGTAACCAAGGTCCCTTTTTTGGGGGAAGTGAATCCAAACTCCCAATCAATTGTCGCCCCAGTAAAACTATCATCAAGGTACAGAGGATTTTTTGGATCAATAATTTTAGACAACACTAAAGCAACAGCACTAGCCATTTTCCGGATTAAATGATTAGGACTCTCCAGCCTACCTGAAACAATTACACAAAACGTTAGAAGATGAATGCCAACTACACATTCTGCAAAAAGGGATTGCAACCCAATTGTAAACAGAGTTAGAAGATTACTAAATGGGAGTGGGACAGATACGGAGATGGACCCCACAAGAAAGGAATTCAACAAAGTGGTTACTTTTTAATACAAGTTATTCCATCTTATTTCTACAATGACTTTTTCTTTACGAATGTATAATACAAGCATTGATGAAAACTCTGAAGTAAGGGTTATTAGCATTAGCAAATATTAAAAATTGTAATATCCTTGATATCGATAATTGAAATTAAAAAGAAAGGTCAGACAAGACAGGAAAACTCCCAATAAGGTAATAAACTGGTTAGATTCTTATTGGAATTTATTAATGGGTACTGGGACCCCTTGAAAAACCACTAGAGAAAGGTTCTTTGAAAAAAAAAACATCAATTTCTATTAATAATTAATTAAACAGAAAAAATGATTAAATATATCCCAACATATTAATTATTATAGCACAATATTTAAACCTAATATTAAATAGAATGCTTTGAAAATGTGAAATTAATTAAGGGTAATATTAAAAGAAAAAAATAATGATTTATTGAAATGTGAAATTGATATATATTATAAAATATAAAGTTAAGAAGAGCCATGTTAAAAAATGGAATATAGCATTGCCAGAGATAGGATGGTAGTTAACTGGTTATTGTAGCTCAACAGGTAAAATTGAACAACAGGAAATCGTTAAAATTTATTGAATTCAGTTTCAATCGGTAAGTCGACACTGAATATGATCATAAGATCAAGTTGGATTTTATTTTTCAGAAATTATATCAAGTAGCCAAAAAAATATGACATTAGTAAAAATAAAAGGAATTTAAAAGAGACGAGCACCTTTGTTATATTAAATTTCGAATGCATAAGAAATCACTATATGTACATTGCTGTTGTACCAACTGCAACCTCTAGAAGCCTAAAAATAAATACACGAATTTTATAGAAAATACAAGGAATGGCCTAAAAGTTAAATGAACCAGGAGAACAATTTAGAACGATTTTGAATTCATATTCTGCGCTAAGCAAATGAAGCCATTCACAATAGGCAGTAGGATCACCTTGACCAATCAGGGAATTTTAATTGTCACTTTGGATGCATCGGAAGGGAGAGCAGGACCTGCCTTGAATGAGCTTCTTGCTGACTCCAAAGCTGGAAGTTTGGAGAGCCATCTCAGCATGGAGTTGTATACATGACATAGCCATCTATATAAAGCAAAAACGTTTACTGTTTGGAAGAAATTAACACGAGTTGAACAAAACAATAGAAGGGAGGTTGAGTGGAGACAAAGGATTGATGATATACATCTACGTAACTATAAATATATCTATAAACTTCCCAAAGAAACAACTCTAGACCAAAACATAAGAGTCTAAACCTTTGATATGACCGAAGTACAACCAGAGATAATTGAAAAGCTTGTACAGAAGGTGGGGCATAGAAACTAAACCTCTTTGAAGTATCAAATTTCCTTTGCTTACCGTATAGCATTCCCTATCTGTGTCTGACACAGCAACATCGAGGGCCCATGTGCGAATCCATTCAAGGCCAGTGGAAATTTCAAAATTTGCATAGGCAGATGAAATGTAAGCAGGATGAAGAGCAACCAATATGCACGAAGCTGCAAAAAGGACAGCTCTTCTCACATATGCCTCCTTGTGATGGCATACCTCTCTGCATGAGTCAAAAACAAAAAAAATGTTATAAGTTTTACTGTATTAATTAGCACATTAGCAGAAAAAAAATTAAATACCAACAGGAAATATAAACAAAAAATTGATATGCAAAGAATCTCTGCTTTTATGGCAACATACAAAGAAAATGTCAATAATGAGATCAAGGTTTTACTTTCAGTCCTCAAAGGGCTTGCAATTAAAAATGCAAGTATATTGCAGTACCGGGACTTTAACATATCCAGGAGGGAGGATGCTAGCACAGACGCTTCCGGATGCATGGCCACAGATTTCATACAAACCCCTAGCATATAAATGGGTACCCAGGACAATAAAATCCCTGCAAGTAAGTCAACACCATGCCTTTTTTTATCATATCCCTCCATGGCAGGAAGCATGAATGCAGCAGCATACATGGGAAATTTGTTATGAGAAAACTCCATCTGGTTTAGCTGTGCATGAGGAGATCTTAGGCTCCACCGACGTGTTTTCTTCTTGACCTGACTAGGTTTTGAGGGAAGTTCCCTCTCATAGGTATTTGACCAATTAAGAAAAGCTCCGGTTCCTGAGATCTCTTCCAGGGACTTGCTCCTGGAGTCCGTGTGCTGCTAGGCAAGAACCAAGGTCGGCTATCTGAAACAACTGAAACAAGGCGCTAGTCTGATGTTTGGGTTTTATAATTTTGATTCAGCAAGCTCCTGAGCTGCTTCTGTCATGACATCTAATATCATAATGCGTTGGCTGATATCTACATTAGGTGAATACAATATTTTGTTTAGTGTCTCGAGTGATTTGAATGGGCTGGTAACAGCCAAGGCAACTAATGCTCTTTGTCTTTTTCACTGAGTCTTCGGCACCTTCTATAGATATATCAGAGCAACGAACCTGAACAAGAGCTCTGGTTAGATCCCTTGCTGCATGTTTTAGTTCATCTGGGGATGCTCTTATGAGCTTTTCAGCAACATCAAGAGCTCTTTCCACCTGCAACAAGAGTCAACAGTTTAGCAAACATCAAATTTCAATGAAAAGTTACACACCAAAACACAGTTTGCAAAAGGCAAGAATGCATTGGGTCAGTCCCACTGACACTCTCACTGACACAACAGGAGTACAATTTAGTTTCTGAATAGCTTAATCTAAACTATAATACTCAATACCTGTTAATTGCAGTAATAGTTTAACAATATTACATTATACAATGCATAATAGCATTACCTTTGAACCAATTGAACTTATAACCATGAGAAATTAAGTTGCATTAAGTGTAGCTACAACAGAGCCAGATAGTCAAAATGCTACTAAAAACTGTGCTGGGAGAAAATGACTGACCCCATCAGCATCATCAGATTTTCGAAGAGCTGCAACTACATCAGCCAACTGTGAAAATTTCCTTTTCAAATCTGAGTCATCATCTGACAAATCATAAGGCTGTAAAGATGAATCACTTGAGGAATATGAATTCTCACTTGCACTATCATCATCATCCTCATCATTAATGTCTGATTCAAGATTCAGGGATGCTGGATCAATAATCTCATCTGGATCAAGCACATTAAAGTCCATTAACTTCGTTTTACCCTTTACACTAAAGCTTTTCTCTTTATTGGAGGGAAAGTCAGAGTCCCTCTCTGCACTTGACACTTTAGATATTTTTGTTTCCTCAACACCTTTCTCCACCATTTAAGGTAACCAAGGTCCCTTTTTGGGAAGTGAATCCAAACTCCCAATCAACGCCCCAGTAAAACTATCATCAAGGTACAGAGGATTTTTTGGATCAATAATTTTAGACAACACTAAAGCAACAGCACTAGCCATTTTCCGGATTAAATGATTAGGACTCTCCAGCCTACCTGAAACAATTACACAAAACGTTAGAAGATGAATGCCAACTACACATTCTGCAAAAAGGGATTGCAACCCAATTGTAAACAGAGTTAGAAGATTACTAAATGGGAGTGGGACAGATACGGAGATGGACCCCACAAGAAAGGAATTCAACAAAGTGGTTACTTTTTAACACTGGTCCATCCATTATTTCTACAATGACTTTTTCTTTACGAATGTATAATACAAGCATTGATGAAAACTCTGAAGTAAGGGTTATTAGCATTAGCAAATATTAAAAATTGTAATATCCTTGATATCGATAATTGAAATTAAAATCAGACAAGACAGGAAAACTCCCAATAAGGTAATAAACTGGTTAGATTCTTATTGGAATTTATTAATGGGTACTGGGACCCCTTGAAAAACCACTAGAGAAAGTTCTTTGAAAAAAAAAACATCAATTTCTATTAATTCAACTTCACTTAAACAGAAAGAAATGATTGCTAAATGGATAGCAGAGAGATTTTAAGTTTTGGTAACATTCGTACCTAAACCCTACAATATTTGCTCTGACTATACACCTTGATTATACACCTTCAATAATGACCTAGATTCAGTTGATTTGACTCATGGCAGGATCATATAAAATAATACATCAAGTTCAAGAAGAGCCATGTCAAGAAGAGCAATTTCCCTATCTAGAAGGCCCCAAATTACTCAAACCATTCCAGACTCACCACATCCTTCCTTTGGATAGGGCATGGTACTTAAATAGTGCAATAAAGGACTAGTTGAGGGCAATAATTGCAACATATCCCTTTTGCCATCCTTATTATCAAGACTCCCAACAATTAAGTAAACAATACTTACAGCTAACTCCTTGAAGAATCAAGTGCATGGCATCCTTCATCCCATCCAATTCCTCTCAGACATTGTTTCCAGAGAAAGGCCTAGAGCTGCAGATATATCTGAGATAAATATAGGAAAATAAACGAATACACAAAAAATGCATCCCAATGATAAAGATGGCATCAGTCCCAGGGGATGCTCAGAGAAGGAAAGCACATGAGATGGTTATAATTATGATGCAACAATTCACACAAAATAGGAAGAGGTAAGCCTTGACGCAATCATAAGGTTGTTGGGTTGTGACTTGGTGATCATGGGTTGTAGATGCAGACACAGCCTTTCTACTCTCAAGGTATGGCAGCATACATCTCCCCTCCCTTAATTCACATCAAACAGAAACTATGTACCCTTCCATTCCCCCATGTTTTTCAGTATATTAGCATTATGAAAAAGGATACAAGCTTGCTGCTCAATATGCCGTTATATTTTCTAAAACAAAATAAAAAGACCTTAACTGCAATACAAAGATATTTACCAAGTAACAAGATCCTAGCCAGTGTGGGCAAACCAGCTCCTCGGTAAAATGCTTCCCACCAATCATGTCGTTCTTCTACAGCATGGAACTCTAACACCTAAGACCTGAGGAAAAAAAACACCACAAAACAATAAAAATGAAATTTCCCAAACATGTAAAATTTTCAACTGAAGAAAACTTCTAGTAACACATGAACGACACGAAACCTGGTCACGGTAAAGACATCAATGCAACCTGAAAAGTTTGAGGACAATTCACGAAAAAATCAATTCTTAATTGCTGCAAATATATATAAAAATTGAATTCGACAAGTCTTGCAATCCTACCTGAGACAAGAGAAGGGTCGAGAAAAAGAAGCGTGGCTATTGATTGAAGCGCGCAAATGACTTCATCAACGTGCTTCGCCTTCTTGATACCTGATAAGTTTTACTAGTCCAACCTTGTTACAAGACTGCACCTTCCAATTCTCTCTTCTCCATTCATCAATTCTACATGATTTTGAGTACAACTTTGTTCGGAATCACGCTTATTGAAGGTTTCGGAGCGAATATGACGACGTCGTTCGGAGGAAATAAAAAAAGGTTTCAGCATTTATTTACGCAATTATTCATTCATGAATTATTATGTTGTTATTAAGAGGAGTATGCGATCCTTATATTTGATTAATTGACCATATAATAATATATCAAAATTCATCTTTAAAAATATAGCTTTAATCTTTACTATAACTAATCAAATTTACATAAAACATTATTAGATGTCTTTTATAGTTGATGCAAAATCTGCTAGAGACTCTCAGTGGTATAAGGATTTTTTTTCCACATTTATCTAATCATATATTGTGATATTGACTAAAAGCAGTTAAATTGACTGGATACTACTGTGAGAAAAGCATGGTTGACTCCTATTTCCATTGTTTCACTTGATAGCAGATCTACAAGAAAATATAATTGGATGAATGTAACAATTTAAATTAAATAGCTATACATGACTAAGTTATTTTGTATTTATATATGTAATAATAGGAGTGTTTATAACTTGAACATTTTAAAAATGTAGCTTTTAAAAAAAATAGATATTTTAACATTTTAATAAGGCTTCTAATTCTCATAATGATAGTATAAAAGATATTTTATTTGGTTATCCAATCATATATTATTACATAAATTATGATAATTGACTTTTATATCACTTAAGTTAAAAGTTATTGAAATAAAATATTTTGACAAATAGCGTATAAAATAATTTTATATTGTACTGGAAAATTAAATATATTTTAACAAACATTAAAAATTATTTATTGTAAAATAATAAATTATATAAATGTCATAACGAGAAAACATCAAAACAAATAAGGTGCACCATTTTTGTCCCATCTCAGCGTTATCTACTTTTCCAGCAAATTCTGTCTTCTTCTATATGCCTAATTTAATAAAATCAGTTCCAAAACATAATTTCGTCTTTGATATAAATCTCTAGCTCCTTGGAAATTAAATCATTTTAATTACTTTCATAATCAAGCTCTATATATATATATATATATCTAATACAAACATCTGAGTTGCTCTTAATCCAAATAAACCATAAAAATCATAATCTTGAAAATACAAAACATGCATTATTTTAATGGTTCGGGACTCCCGCAATGTATCCTGGAGCCTCTACTCTTCAATACCACATGCAACTTTACTCTAAATGAAGCTCACCAATTTGAATCTCCTGTTGGGAAGATGATAGAAGTACCCGTAACGCTAACATATCTGTAATGGAAGAAGGGGAGGGGTGAGTTTCATCTAAAACTCAATGAGTAGGCTCCCATAACCCTTTATGGGACAATCAATAAACAAATAATCATATATAATCATCACTATTAATACAATATCTCTGAAAAATCATATTCATAGAACATCTCTAAATTCTTACTCGTGATAATCATTTTCTGTACATATACATAACAGCTCTAAATCAAATATTATCTTAAAAGCATCAATATTCTGAAAAACATAAATAACGTACTCTACTAGAGAACAAAATCTCTTTATGCACAATTCATGTGACATAACAATATCTCTAACTTTGGGCACTTAACTAGGTCCCATTCTATTTCAACCACTATGAGCGACTGGTATACCAAGGTTAACGGATTAACGTAACACAGCAACATTCTACTATAGCCACTGTCTAAATCAATCAGAAATCTAAATCTTTTCTCAAAGTCTTCTATCCTAGAGTTCACAAGCTCTAGTATATAAAATCAATAACCTGAAATTCATATAATCATTACAACATCTCTAATCATTTCTCTTAAAACTCTATTATTGAAATCATAAAATCTCTATTATGTATAAAATTATTTAAACATGAAAACTCTTGAAACTCTGAAAGCTTTGGTCTCATATAACTCTAACAATCTGGTTTTAGCATTCATTGACTATGAAATCATGCCCAATGGATACCTCTTTCAGGCATTCCGTTTAAGCAAAACATGTATTGGCAATTGTTATGAATCATATTGAATTTCATACTTCTGAGTATCATAGAAAACTTATTTCCTCTAAAAACCCTATCATATACTTGTTCTACTCTGGAAATCATCATAATATTTCATAAATCTCTAAATATAATCATATTCATACTCTTGCTCTTTAATAAAAATCACTTTTAACAATAATGGTCCCACGAGTTTCAAAACATATATTTCATGCTTTCATTTCTAATATCATATGGCCACATCATAATTTCCGAAATTAACTCTAATGAAACATAAGGATCATAGGATAGAAGCCTCACCGTTTGAAGCTGGGAGTATGTGGGCCCTACCACTGGGGAACTTGAATGGTACCAACAACTGATAAGCAATTATAACTCTAGATTAAACTCTAATAATCTTTGTAGGGTTCTACCCTAACAAAATTGGGGGAGCCACTTGATAACAATGAAAGAAATGATTTTATCCAAATTAAGATTATGAATAAATAAAGATAATCTAACAGCATATACTTACCTTGAAGCTTGGAAATGATGGATTTGAGAGAAGAAAATTGATGAAGAAAAAGATAACGTTTGCGTTCTAAAGCACGAAACAAGGCTTTTTATAAACTTTTACCGCCTGGGCGGTGAAATAAACATGGGGCGGACCAGGAAGTTCACTATTCACATTTCAGTTAATCATTTATTTTACTTCCATTAACTTTAAAACATAAATGTAAATAAGGAAATACCCCATTTGGATTCAAATAAAATATCTAAAAAATTAAAATCCCAACAACTTAGAATCCAAAATTTGGGTTTTAGTTAAAATAAGAGAATTTTTGAAATTTTAAACTTGTAGGCTAAAAAAAAACACTTAAAGGTTTGATAAAATTTATTAAAAATCACCCTTCAACTTATTTTCCCTCTAGGAACCATTCCGGACTTTTGATTCCAATATGGTTCTATCATATAGCCCTTAAAAAGTGAGGTATAGGATCTCACTTAGTGAAATTAAGACCAATTTTGGGCTCGGAAAATTGGGCTCTTGCAAACCTAACTAACATATGTACCTCGGGTATCACAATAAACTAATTGAAAAAAAACATATGACTATTAATTTCTAATGGGAGAACTATCATGTAAGTTTTGAAAGATTATATGGCTCGGAACATTGTCTATAAAAGAAACTCTATTTTTGGTGGTTCTCTTTTATTAACTTTTGATTAAAAAGGTTAGACAAGGATGCTTAAGTTTCAAACTTGGAGTGATAAATGGTATGACCCATCTTCAAGAGAGTTTCCTAGAATTTGAACTCCCAACTTTGTGGATAAAACTCATCCAAGATTCAACCCATTTTCATTGAGCTAACCCCTATTGGATATTTTCGATAGTACTCTGATTATTTTTCCATTTGACAAATCCATTCAAATATCATTTAGCATCCATTTTTGTTAATAAAAGTGATTTATTTGATGATTATTTTATCAACAATTTGATCATTTTGATGCTAAAATGATGGTTCTACCATATCAATTTGACACAAAATGTGACACAAACATTTTCATTAATAGAGACCAAGGCTTGTTAACATTTGAATGAATTTATCAAATGAAATGGATGTTTAAGAGGGCATTAGTACAATTTCTTTGGAGAACTATTTTGATAATGGTCTAATGGTCTTTATGTATGTTTGGATTGGTTGCAATGAGTGGAGTGGAACAAAATAAAATAGAGCAGATATGGTTGAAATAACATAATTATTTCACTCTATTATTTGAATGTTTTAATAATGAAATGAAAAGTAATATTTCAGTCCGTTGTTTACATATGTCAATAAAATGGGATGAAATTGTTATAATTACAAGTTTTTTTTTATTTTTATAACACTCTTGTATTACAATAGAGTAATACTACTAATAGGAATAAATTAATATTTTTAATAAATCCAACAACCAATTTCATTCTATTTTATCTCAATCCGTCCAACTTGGAGGAAAAGAGAAATGAATAGGGATGATAGGATTCAGTGGAATAAATTCAGTCCATCTTTCTCCACCTATCCAATTTAATGTATCCAAATTGAGTTAATCAATATGAGTAATATTATTTGGACTACAAAATATAACATATTATGCCATATTTTTATTTATTATTGGATGAAATATGAAGCATTCATTACCAATCCAAACAAATCATAAAAGTGGTGATTAATTAAAAAAAAAAAAAAATCATAACAACCTCTCGATTATTTTGTTTTCATAATGGGGAATATGCGCTGTAAAATGACCAAGGCTGGAATAGAGCACTGTTACTAGAGGCACGAAGCATTTAGCCACATCTAGAAAATGTAGTTACCTGTATTTAAAAGCGTAGCGGAGGCCAGAGTGGTATAGACAAAACCTAGTAATAAAGGGTTTAACTTAACTGAAAAAAAAACAAAAATACTTTTGCTAATTGCTAGTCGCGACGAGCTCTCTTCCCCTTTTCCACTGTTACAGTTTCTCATCGTTCAATCAAACCACTCCCTCTCCTCACATTCGTTCACGGCGTCTCTATATCCATGGCGGCGGCGGCAACGGAGGCGGCGACTGAGCCTCGAAAGACACCGCGGCCAGGCAAGGGAGGGTACTCAGCACACGGCCTAAGCGAAGAAGAAGCGCGCGTGCGCGCAATCGCGGAGATCGTGAGCTCCATGGTGGACCTCTCACGCAAAGGCCAGAACGTCGACCTCAACTCCCTGAAATCCGCGGCGTGCCGCAAGTACGGCCTCGCACGTGCTCCGAAGCTCGTGGAGATGATCGCCGCGCTGCCTGACTCCGACCGCGAGGCGCTCCTCCCCAAGCTGCGCGCGAAGCCCGTCCGAACCGCCTCCGGAATCGCGGTGGTGGCCGTCATGTCGAAGCCGCACCGTTGCCCGCACATCGCCACCACGGGTAACATATGCGTTTACTGCCCCGGAGGACCTGACTCCGATTTCGAGTACAGTACTCAGTCTTACACTGGTTACGAACCTACGAGTATGCGCGCCATTCGAGCCAGGTAGGGTTTTGAATGAATCAATGAAGCTCTCTGTTTTTTGTTTTTTTTTTTTGGTTTTTCTTCTGTTAGGATTTGTTTGGTTTCTATTTTGATTTTCTGTGTTCTTGGTTTCCAGGATTCTGTGAAGAAAATGAAAAAATAGTGAACAATAAAATCATGTTTCCTGTGTTCACCCAAAAGAAAAAATACAGAAAATGAGAATGCTAACCAAACAGGCCCTTAGTGTGATTTCGGGTTTCTTATTGTCAATAGCATGTTGTTGATTTGTGTTAGGGTGAATAGAATAGTTGTTTCTTGTAGTGATGATTATGCTGGTAGATTGGTGCTTATTGATAGAATATGGAGTTATGGTTAGGAAAAACTCGTGTGCTCCTAGAGCAAGAATAAAAAGTTAGTTCCCTGAAATCATTAAACACTCAACATTTCGGCGATTATATTAAGCATGTACTTTGATGGGAGATAGTGATAGCTTTCGAAAACAGAGGTGTTGAAGGGGCTTTTGAACTGAAAGCTATTTGTTTCATTGCTTTTTAATTTTTTGGGTTTTGATTCAGTGCGAAGGTTGTGTTGGTGTCTTTTTCTTATGACTGGAATGTTTTTAATTTTAGTTTGGACAAATGGAATACTAGGTACTTGTACTAATGATTATGCTAGTAGGTTTGTGCTTATTGACCAACTAGGGATCAGGTGTAGTGGTAAATGAGATGTACCCAAGGAGGATCAAAGTTTAAATCTTAGAGAAGGCAATTATTTGGGGAGTTTTAAATCTTAGATGACAATGTCCAAGGGGTTAGTCTTACCTAGTCAAATAACATGAAGATTTGTGCTTATTGATAGACTAAAGAGTCAAGATTAGGTGCTGTTGGAGGTTACTGAATGATAAACATTGGGGACGGTGAATTTTAATGGCATGTTTTTATCAATTTTTTATTGGAAGGGTTTGAGAGGATGTCACTTGCTGGGCAGGTGTTGTTTTTCTTTAGTTAATGAATATTTTTTTGAAGGGTTTAATTTTGGTTCTTTTTTTGTCCAATTTGTGTGGTTATACATAATTGTAAGCATTTATCCCGTGAATATTTCCTTTCCAGTGCTTTTTTGTTGTTGTTGTTGTTGATGATGATGATTTGCTTGCTTGCTACTCTGGATTTAGGTATAACCCATATGTCCAAGCAAGAAGCAGGATAGATCAGCTTAAGCGTTTGGGTCACAGTGTAGACAAGGTTTGGAACTTGATTTTTATCTCTTGAATATTCAGAGTGCTGAAATATGTGCAGATGTACTGTACAATGTTTTTATAAGTATGGTTATTGTTTCAACTCCAGGTTGAATTTATCTTAATGGGTGGTACTTTCATGTCGCTTCCTGCTGATTACCGTGATTACTTTATAAGGAATCTTCATGATGCTTTGTCTGGACACACTTCTGCCAATGTAGAAGAGGCAGTGGCATACTCTGAGCACGGTGCAACAAAGTGTATTGGCATGACAATTGAAACGTAAGATGCCATTTATGTATTTGAAGTAAATTTGAAAATGTTGAGCTGTCATCATGTACAGTTTCAACTGAATGTTTTTAGTATAATCATTTTGTTAACAAAATTAATGCATCCTTTGTTTGTAGATCAACAATTTGATCCACAATATTGACGGTATAGTTTAACTATATCAAATAATGTTATGAGAAGTTATCACATGGTATAAATTGGTTTAGTTATGAATTCTTTAGGGTTTTCCTGCATTTTCCATTTGAGCATATCAGCAATTATTTAGGTGGAAAGATTGTGTTAGATTTACACTGTAATGGTGCGAGGGAACACATCAATAAGCAGCTTACAAAGTTATGCTCTTCTTAAATCTCAGGAGGCCAGATTATTGTCTTGGGCCTCACTTGCGACAAATGCTTTCTTATGGCTGCACACGATTGGAGATTGGAGTCCAAAGCACCTATGAGGATGTTGCTCGTGACACCAACAGAGGACATACGGTAGCTGCTGTAGCCGATTGTTTTTGCTTGGCAAAAGATGCTGGTTTCAAGGTTTGTTATTATGCTCTCATATCAATCTGTGCCTTCAGTGGAAAGTTCATTGCTGCATATTCCTGCATTCAAAATTTCAATTTATGTTATGATCACATATGATGTCTTGTCCATTGGTCCAGACCAGGACAACTTTGGGTAGATTTATCAGGATACTAAGCGAACTATTTATGTTACGACATATTGTTTGGGAATGTTTTTCATTTCCTTTGACAATATAGAGTTGGCTAGTCATAAATGCTATCAAATCTGTTCTCGCTTGCCATTTTTAATCCTTAACTTTCTTGGCTTTCACTGTAGGTTGTTGCTCACATGATGCCTGATCTTCCTAATGTTGGTGTTGAAAGGGACATGGAAAGTTTCCGTGAGTTTTTTGAGAGTCCTTTGTTTAGAGCAGATGGGCTTAAAATATATCCTACGCTTGTAATACGTGGAACTGGGCTTTATGAGCTCTGGAAAACTGGCAGGTACTTATCAAATGTGTTATCTTCTGCAGAAAATTTTTTTACTCAAAACTCTTTGATTTCTTTCTTAGATTTATTTAATCATTAGAAAGGTAGGAAAAAATTTCTGGCCCATGGAAAGTGAAAATTTTCATTAATACATTTGTAGGTATAGAAATTATCCACCTGAGCAACTTGTGGATATCATAGCTAGGATTCTTGCAATGGTACCTCCTTGGACACGTGTTTATAGAGTTCAGCGGGATATTCCCATGCCTCTGGTTACATCTGGGGTGGAGAAAGGAAATCTAAGAGAGCTAGCATTAGCTCGAATGGAAGACCTGGGATTGAAATGCCGTGATGTTCGGACCAGAGAAGCTGGAATCCAGGTTATTATATAGAATCAGTTTTGTCTGAGAGCACCAAGCCCTTAAAAATCAGTAGACGTGATTTGTTTATTAAAATTTTTTTGGGAGCACCAACAAACATTTTATATTTTTCTGTAGGATATTCACAACCAAATTAAGCCAGAAGAGGTGGAGCTTGTTCGTCGTGATTATGTGGCAAATGAGGGTTGGGAAACATTTCTGTCATATGAAGATACGCGACAGGTAATTCAACCTCTTTTCCTTCTTATCTTGTTTCCCATTCCCATTCCCATCCTTACGTCCACACATGCATATGCCAAATATTTCCAACTTATAAAGTCCTCATTTTACTTGTGAATTGTGATGTCCGAGCAATAGTTTGCAGCTGGCTGTCAGCTGACACAATTTTCAGATTATCAAATATTCCTCTTATTCATCTTAGGATATGTATCTCACACACACACACACACACACACAAAATAGCAAATTTGCAGTCTTCATTGATGAATCAAGATATTCACTTTTATCATGTGAAAAATTGCTGTTGCTCAAACATAGCATGATCTTGTTTGTACACTAATCGTAATCAGGATATCCTTGTTGGTCTATTGCGACTGCGAAAGTGTGGCCGGAATGTGACTTGCCCTGAGCTTATGGGGAAGTGTTCTATTGTTCGTGAACTCCACGTTTATGGCACTGCTGTACCAGTTCATGGGCGGGATGCTGACAAACTACAACACCAGGTAAGGCTGCAGGCTAATACAGAGATGACATGCAACATCATTGATCTTAATGGATGGAACAATTTGATTAAAATTGCTTAGTTTGTTTTTGGCATTCTGGAAGCTGAAGAGTTTTTAGTGTATATAAATAGATGTCTTTAGCCATGTATATTGTATAGTGTCCAAGAAAATACGAATTTTCTTACGTTACTTTTTGCAGTAAACTAATACCGTGTCCTTTTTCTATTATTATAATTGACCGACTTCCAATCAAAATTATTGTTAACAGGGTTATGGTACACTTCTAATGGAGGAAGCCGAGCGTATTGCTCTCAGAGAACACAGATCAACAAAAATAGCTGTAATTTCAGGGGTTGGCACACGCCATTATTACAGGAAACTGGGATATGAGCTTGAAGGGCCTTACATGGTTAAATATCTAGTTTAATGACTAATAATAGTTATTTGTTATGTAATTTTGTAGCTTGTGTTAATGATATGTGTTATATGCCTGTCGTAGGCATTCTTTGTGCACAAAGGTTTCCTTCCCCCACTATCTCACGGCCGATTTTGAAAATTAAGATACTAGATTTTATAGTTCACTAGATTTTCTCTAGAGTTTTTATAGATTATTAGATATGTGTTTATTAAAGGTTCCTGTTTAAGTTGCATCAAGTGCACCGCAATATGATTAACTTTACTGTGTATTCATGTACATGCACATGCCCGAATATTAGTTGTGCGAGTCTGTCGAATGTTGCAACTAGTTTTGCTAATTTTGTTACGTGTTGAAAGTACCAGACAATAGGTTACTCAACCTAAAGGAGCTGTGTTTGGATAACTAATTACCAGTAGAGCATAATGAAATAAATTGAAATGGAATGCTGTGGAGTAGAATTGAGGTTTTAATCCAATATTTGGATAAAGATGGAATGGAGTAAAATTATCATTCACTGTTTGGAATGAGTGTAGAAAGGAATGAAATGAAATGGATTTTGTCATAGATGAAGAAAGAATACTGATTTATCTTATTTCCCTCAATTTTAAGGGGAAGAAAATATGATGAAAAGAGATGTGTATGTATATTCGCTCCACTCTATCCGCATTGTCATATCCAAATAATAAAAATATATTATTATTATATTTTTTGTCTATATCATACTGTCTCTAATCACCAATCTCTGAACAAAGAGGAATGATAAATGATCATCATTACACTTATACTATACACTTACACTAAATTAAAAGTTGTAAATCAGTATACAAAAAGTTATAAATCAAGATGTAAAAAGTTGTAAACTAATATGCAAAAAGTTTTTGCATACTTTTTTATAACTTTTTGCATATTGGTTTACAACATTTTACATATTAATTTATAATTTTTTACACACTGGTTTATAATTTTTAACTTGGTGTAAATGTATGGTGTAAATGTGATGGTGGATGTGTATCACTCCTCCTAAATAAAAATAGCCAATCCTTGGCTCTAGGATACTCATGTAGAATTTCTTCAGGCTTTGTGATTCCAGGTTACCATGAGGGCAGATGCCGCTAGGCCGGGTTGCTGTTAAGAAGGGATTCAAATCCACGCACTTGGAAACTGTGGAATCTTAGTGTCTATTTGATTTGAGTTTCAGTTTTTATTTTCATTTTTTTAGTTTTCAAAATTTTGTGAAAGAAAAGCAAGTTCTTAGATGGGGAATGTCGAGTTTGTGACCATGTGGTCAGGGCAGTATTGTAATAAAAATAAGTATTGAAATTACTTTTAGACCTTTGCCCTCTACCTTTCTTTCTCGCTCAGTATTCCCTGAAACTTCACACCATTTAGCACACATTCACCCAGTATTACTATCATATTGCTTGCCCTACTCCCACCCTTCCCTCTTGTCAAGCAACACCTCAACCCACCAAGAAGTGACAATCACAAATGGTAATGGTGCTTCAATGGCCAACAAATAAAAGACCTAGAAACTAAAATCAAGGGTACTAAAAATACCAATAGACACAGCCATTAGATAACTTATTTTTATTTTTATTGGTTATGCCATTAGATACACTTCAACACTAGATATTTTCCTTCAATTTTTTCAAAACTAAAGCTACCTAATGATCGAGAATACAAATGGTTCTTAGAGGATGAAGATGAACAATCACTGAAATTTTTATCCTTAGATGAAAAAGACTCATATTCATTCGATATTGGTTAAGCCAGGAAGGGTGGTCCATGAGCAAGCAGCAATGAAATATGCCCAGAAACACCTCCACAAGCAGTGGGCCAAGATCTATGCATCTAGTGAGTCTCCTCAACGAAGTGGCGGTGGTGGAGGTTGGGGCTTTCGGTAGAAGATAGAGTGGGAGAGTGGGAACTAGAAAAAAAAAGGATAAAATAGGTAAATTACTTATATAATTATTTTTATAAATATTAAATGTAGATTTTAATTTTAAATTCAATTAATTTTATTCCTTGAATTCAATTTTTAATGGTTGAGATTAAGTGACCATATGGTCCCAAACCCATCCTCCCTCATTTAAGAACTTGTCATGAAAGAAATATTGAAAACTGAAAATGAAAGTTAAAAATTAAAATTTATAGTTTTAGAATTTTTAATATTGTCTTCATAAAAACTGAAAATAAAAATTAAAAATGAAAACTCAAACCAAATATACCTATTTGCCTATTTGGAACTTGTTTAGCATGTCTCATCATCATGCGAAACACAACTCTTTTTCACTTTTTACCCTATTGTTTGGAGTGCACGTTACTATTTCTTTCATTTTATTTTATTTTTGGGTAAATAATGCATGTTACTTTTCTCCAACAATTGTACAGTGTCAATTGATAAAAATGTAAGAAATTACTAAATTACAATTAGTTATCATAGTAAACAATTTTTTAATATGATTTAATACTTTATTGAGATTGCATTAAATTAAAAGGTTTAGTTTGGATGCACTAATAATCTAAAACAATTTTAGATTATCATATAACTAAATCACTTTATCTAATGACTTTTAAAGAAATGAGGATCGAATTAATCATGTTTACAAATATGTCATTACATAGTTTAATGATTGTGTAAAGTTCTTATACACTATTAGTGCATCAAACTTAAATCCTAAATTGAAAGTATAATTATTTTACATAAATAAAAATTACACTATTTTATAAAAAATAAAGTTGTCATTTATTATTTTATTTCGAAATGTATATACTATACTAACAATCCTTTACTTTTCGTCTTAACCTCGTATATTTCTTCGACAGCGTGTATCTAGCTGCCTGTCCATCGTGGCCTCCCATTCTCGTCCCTTCCTACCTTTGACAAAACATTGATTGTAGTTTCTAGCTGCCATTTACGTGCTCCCAGCCCCGCCATGCTCAAATCAACCTTCACTCCCATTTTCTGGGTGCTTGCCCCAAAGCCCAAATCACCAAAACTAGCATCCCACGTAGTCACCAGCACCTTATTAACAAACAGCACTCCACTTGTTCGACAAAACGCCTCTCCCAAACACCACCACCCCATCATCACCCCTTCTTCAGCATACGTTCACCTCCCCTTCTGCAGAAAACGCTGCTTCTACTGTGACTTCCCCGTCGTCACTCTTGGCTCCTCTTCAACCAAAATAGACGACGACCGCGAGTCCTAAACTACATACAATGGCTCTGCAGAGAAATCAGTGCAACAAAAGTGGAACTTGATGATGCAAAGACACCCCTTGAAACTATCTACTTTGGTGGTGGAACACCCTCCCTTGTTCCCCCAAGGATGGTTTCCTTGGTTTTGGATACTTTAAGGATGAAGTTTGGGCTGAGTGAAGATGCCGAAATATCAATGGAAATGGACCCGGGAACTTTTGATGCTAAGAAGATGAAGGAGATGATGCAGTTGGGAGTGAATAGAGTGTCTTTGGGAGTTCAAGCATTTCAGGAGAAGCTTTTGAAGGATTGTGGGAGGGCACATGGTCTGAGAGAGGTTCATGAGGCTATTGATGTTGTCAACTTGTGTGGAGTTGAGAATTGGAGTATTGATCTTATAGCTTCACTTCCTCATCAGACAGGTGATATGTGGGAGGAGAGTCTGAGGCTCACCATTGAGGCTCAACCAACTCATGTTTCTGTATATGATCTGCAAATTGAGCAGGGGACAAAATTTGGAGCCTTGTAAGTAGCAGTCACACTAGTTGTGATAGCTTTTGTTTTAGCGCAGAGAAAAACTACATTCTAGTCCTTATTAGGGTGGGTGTGTTTGATTAGGAAATAAAAATAGGGTGACCCTTTTTTAACCCCCAAAAAGTTTCGGATCTGAACATATTGGTTACTACAAGAGAATTTCACATGGATTGGTTCTTGGTTCCTTCCACCATCCTGCCCAATGAATCATAAAGATTTGTTCAAAAAATCTTAGGTATTCATAGTTTCATCGTTCCGACTGCATACACATTAGTTCCTGTGACATGTGGATTTTAATATATTAATTCTTCACTGATCAATCATAAATTCACATGGACTAATGTGCATGTCATATTTCTTTGAGGGACTAATCTGTTTAGACCCGATGCTTTCAAGAACTAAAATGTAGTTTGGCTCTTATAATGATTGGAAACCTGATCATGGGATTGTTTGCAGGTATACACCAGGGGAATTTCCACTGCCTTCTGAGATACAATCAGCAGATTTCTATAAGATGGCTTCGAGGATGCTTTCTGATGCCGGTTATAACCATTACGAAATCAGCAGCTATTGTAAGAGTGGATATGAGTGCAAGCACAACTTTACCTATTGGAAAAACAAGCCATTCTATGGCTTTGGCCTCGGCTCTGCTAGTTTTGTTGGTGGGCTGAGGTATTCAAGACCGAAGAAGGTGAATGATTACATGAGGTTTGTGGTAAATTTGGAAAATGGATTAGTGAATAGCTCTGGTAAGGGCCATATTAATGGCAAGGACGCAGCCATGGATGTCGTGATGCTATCCCTAAGAACTGCAAGAGGGCTAGACCTGAAGTGTTTCCAAGAATCATTTGGCAGCTCTGTTGTTTTATCTCTTCTTGAGGCTTACAAGCCTTATGTTGAGAGTGGACATGTGGTTTGTTTGGATGAGAAGAGGAGAACCATTAGAATAGATGACCTCAACAATTCTCTACTGGATGAAACTAACACAGAAAGTAGGCTGGCCTATATACGTTTAAGTGACCCAGAAGGTTTCCTCTTATCAAATGAGTTAATATCCCTTGCTTTTGGGGTTATTGACTCTTACAATGATTGCCCTCCGCACTTGGAGGTTATTTAAAACCATGACTTAGCTGTTAAAGCAACACACAAATTAATGAAATTATAATACTATCCAGCAATCACTTTGTCTATTTTTCACAGAGCCAACATTTTCCCCTTGCTTTTACATAGGCTACATATGTACATAACAAACATAATTTCTCATTGACAAAATCATTTATGATTCACATTAGAATCCCAGTGGCATAAAGAATTTGCGAAACCTGCCAAGCCTCGGTATTACAATCATCTTGCGAAGGTACAAGGCATCATTATAACAAATTCCAAACACTAATCAAGTGACATGGAAGATTAGACGATAAAATTTTGAAGATAACGGATTAAAAATCAAGAGCCAACACTTTCCCGTGCTTTCACATAGGCTACATATGTACACAACAAACATAATTTCTCATTGATAAAATCATCTATGCTCTAACAAAGGCTTAATGAACAAAAGATGTATGATGATGATTTAATATTTTTCTTCTCGTCGTGTTCAGTTGCTCACTCAATCAATGATTCACCTCGAAGTATGTTTACACCAGCACCCAGTTTGATTTCCTTCACAGAACATGATCATAATTTTCCACAATACAATTCCTCCATTGACACTAACATGAGAAGAAACTCAGCTTGGGGTAAGGTCAACATCATCATATGCTTCCCAACTTTATCAATCCATCGATTATGATTGCAACTGCCTAACCTGCAGTAAAGGAATTCCACACGACATAGTGTGAAGTTGTCATTAAGCAGAAGCACGAGCAATTAGATGGAGCATAACGTTGAGAGGGAAGGAATAGGATTAGGGCCTAATAGGGGTAGTGGCTACCAAATCGAGGGCTTGATAAGCATTATAAGCTCGAAATCGAATTCAAAGCTTGAGAATAATTATCAGATATAATCAAACTGGGTTCAAATACCAACTATTGGAGCATGATTAGTTATTAGTTATATATAAAATTTTATATCTCATAAAGATTATAATATTTAATATTTAAATCACAAAAAATACTAGCAATATTAAAATTATTATTAAAATCAAGCTCAAGCTTGAGAAAGATAAAACTAGGTTCGAGCCAAGTTCTGCTCAGCCACATTCCATCTCGAGGGCCTAGCATATATTGACACTTACTATGAGATGAATAAAAATTGCTTCAATAAAGCTAGACATTGATAAATAAATTGGAGAAGATGCAGTACAGCTTGAGCTCAGAGTGTGCAATTGGGAATAATATGTATCATGACACTGAATGTTAGGCCATGTAACTATTAACTAAGACAACGTGCACGCAAAAAATAAAGCAATGGGACTAAACCAGGAAAATGAAACCAATCAAGAGGGACAGAAAGTGAATAAATATACAGCAAAAACTTCTATGTAAAACGAAGAAACAGAAACATTAGGATCAGTTCACATAGCTTAATAGTTCAGTGACCTCAATCTAGTTCACTTCCCAAAATTACTTGTTTGAGTCTCAAGATCACTTGATATATGATTCTAAATTTCTTATTCCTTCTTTTCTTGGGGCAGAAAGGAGGGGGTTGTTCTCTTTTTCCTTGTTCTTTTTACAAAGACCACGAGGTGAGGACAGATCCCCTCTGAGGCTGAAGTCGATTCCATCTTATCAAAAAGATGTGGCAGCAGGATAATCATAATTAATCAAAACTTGTTTGATATCATCTCAGTGTTAACTAATGGCAATTTTAGTGTCACTACTCACAACAGCACATAATATCATGCACCTAACCAAGATATATCCATTTAAAAGAGATAAACGTTACCAATCATGATGGCTTTGTTTTCCATCCCACTTTTGAGATGTGACGAAGTTCTTGAGTTCGACTCTTCATATCTCTGTTAACTTGCAAAGCAGAAATATAAAATATCTTTTGAAAAAAAAAAAAACTGATTTGGCAAATTAATTTTAGAAAGATAGAAATGATACCTTTGTACTAGATAAAGAAAAAGATAGAACACGGAAGCAGCACCAAGATCAATGCTCCAGAAGCCATGACGAACAAACTTTTTGGTTCCTGTAGAGGCAAAATTCCACGATGCATAAAAGAGCAGCTTTATTGATATGCATTCACATATGATAAGAAAATAGCTATAATAAACCTAAATTCTTCAGCTCAGAACTTGAGATACATTGAATTTAGAAGACTTCAATGGCTAAAACTTTAGGACCTTCCCAGAAGAAAATGAAACATGCTGTTTGCAAGAAAGGGCACAGGATTACGACAGCAATAGAATCAGCCCTTACCTTGCCTCCTCTAGAGAAGGGTTTCTGTTTCCCTGAGCAGGTATGGACATCACAAAATTGGTGCAGAAATAATTCTACCAGCAAACCAGGATATCACCAATCAGAAAAAAATCAATAGAAGATCACACTCAGGGCAAGCATGTAAAAAAAAATTCATTCCAGTGGCACAAATGAAAGAATAATAAATGAATCATAACATTTAATATGAGTATACCATGAAGACGACTTGCAGATGGACCTTCACTTATAGGAAAACAACTGTCGGCAAGACTCTGGAAAAAGTGCAGATATGAATTAGGCAGAACACTCAATGCTACCGTGAACAGTGCTCCTTAGAAAAAAATAAGGACTTGAAAACAACCTCACAAAGGTGTCGATTTCTTGCAGCAGCTGCTGGATTACACTTGCTCCTAGAGGACTTTGAATTCACCAATACATCGCAATGCAATGCCCCACATAAATCAGCCAAGCACCTACCGTGAGTCTGTACACACAGCCACCAATTATTAGAAAGAAACTTTTTTGGATTAACACTAATTTAGTTACCAATTGAAGTAAGTTTTAGCAATCAAGTAACTTATCATGAAGTTTGAATGAAAATATGCAGCACAAAACATGCACATAAAATTACAATGAATTTTCAAGTCCAATATCAAAAGCATAGTGAATACTCATTTGTATTTACTTCCACATGAGGGAAACTCAGGGGACTTTACTAACACAAATAGCTTCAAGTTTAGATCTATATTATAGATATTGACCTAATAAGGTATTTAAAAACAGCTATCAGCTAAAGTTTTAAGTCAAAGGAAACAAGAGTATAGTTGGAAAAATTATTACAAAAGGAAGCAATAGATTAAAGCATAAATGTATAGCAGCATTTTTTATCAGATGGAGAATAGCTCAATGAATAAAGGTAGAGGAAAACTCTTAAGAAAAAACATTGGAAAGAGATCTAGATCTAAATGGTCTTTCAGAAATATGGTTTTTAACATAAATGTAGTGAAAAATGGCTTTTGTGTTGTTGTTAGTTGCGAGCAGCACAGTTTGACATAACAGAAACGAACAAAAATAGCATGAATTTTGAGATTTGGCATTGAAGACTTAGGGAAAACAAAACTATATTAGCTTTAAGTAAATGAGAACATTTTAGCTAAAAGAAAAAGTTGGTTTAAATGTATCAATCTGGAGCACATATAAGCTCTACATCCAAAATCAAAGGGGGAAAGCAAACAACCGAGAACTTTAAACTCATCTGATAGAAGACAAAATTAAAGACAGAAGCATAAATTGCACTGCACGCACTTATGTAGACACCAACACATTGAGAAAAGGAATAAGAATCTACATACTAAATTGAGAAGACTGTAGTGTCTGTTATCAAAATGCCGATCAAGAAATTTTTCATCACGGAAGCTTTTCTTACAATATCCACACCGCCATTCATTTATATCTAGGCAAATTTTATGCTCTTCCTGATCCCTGAACATGTCATTTTCAGGGTGAAGTCTGCACTTGCTTGAAAGCTGATAGTTTTCTCGCTCCACAAATGGTGTCAAATACTAAAAACCACACACAAGCAACAAAATCATGGATGTGTTTCAAAAACTACACCTAGCACAATAAATTCATAAAAATTGCTAAAAACATATTTTTCCAAACCTCCTCTATTATTTTCCTAGCCGCCCTACTTCTTTCTCTAGAGCAATGCACTTCATGGGCATGCTCTTGTTGCAGTTTGATATTTCTACAGCAAAAAAAGAAAAAAACAAAGGATGATAATTGATCACAACACCGAATCACATCAATGGAGGACAAGCCAGGAACAAAACTTATATGCATCTGTTCGGAATCATGTCAAATTTCCATATTCTAAGTTAATATTCAGATTGAGTCAAAAAATTTAAAAACTGAACAAGTATTGGCTCCATTCCAGTACCTTCCATCTGCAGATTCCTGAAAAAGAGAGAAAGAAAAACAAAAAATCAAGAGTGAACCAAGGCTTCTTTAGCTCAGCAGAACACTGATGCAAGGACAATCAGCTATATTATACTATATAGTGATTCGATTAATGCATTAATTCGTCACTAACAACGAAAACTAAGCTTAATTTCGTGACGATTGAGCTACGAAAGGGAACCTACTTTTCATCTCAAAATAAATAAGAAGACAAGGAAAAAAAAATAATGATTTCAACTCAAAAGTGTGTGTGTGTGTGTGTGTGTGTGTGTTCATAGAGCAGTAGCGTTACCCGTACGTGGTTTGCATATAAGGGAGGAGTGGATGAAAGAGCGAAATGATTATGAATGTGTTGCTGAGAAGAAGAGGGTGTTAAGAGGAACAAAATTGAAGCAACTTGTACTGTGAATATGAGTATGACCTTGCTCATCTGCTACGCTCTCTTTTCAAACGCAAAACTTTTGGACCGCTATGCCTTCCGTCTTTCTCGAACGCTTGTATGGTTGCATAATGCATTGCTTAATAAAGTGTCTTTTAGAGAAAATAATAATAGAAAAAAAAGACACGAGAAAAGGTAGTGGCTTTTTTACCAAAAAAAAAAAAGAAAAAAACAAACTTACGGATTTACATGCAGGTTGATATTATTTGCCTATATGCATCGGTTTGTGAGTGATAGCAAAATGACTGATTGGGGTGTTTTATTCAACTAAAATGTTTCACTGTTAAACAAATTATATGATAAAACATATCAAAAATTGACGCGGTGCAAGCCTAAATCGATAGTTAATCAAATTATTGACCAATCAACCTGGTCAACTGGCAGTTGATCTTGCAGGGCGCAGGCTGATGAGCAAAAAGGCTGAACCCTGATTAATGAAGCGCTCTGTAGGCCGATTTATAGCAATGGTGGGCATCCAAATGATTTATACATGGACCCCTATAAATGCAATCTTTTTCATGGTGGACAGCGATTCTCACCTTTTTTTTTTTTTCAAATTTGGCAAGAGAGAGTCCATGAAAATAATACATAAAATATGGAAAATAATCTATATCGTCAAGTCAATGTGGACATATTTCTTAAATCTGAATGTCCACGTAATTTTTTTAATGAAACATTATCAGTTAAATTGTTTACACGTATACTACATTTATTTAAGTAATGTATTTTTTCTTTGGGTGTGTAGTGTATTTGTTTCAGTTGTGTGTTTTTTATTTAAATAATATCATGCATTTATTTTAATTTATGTAGTTGTAGGTAGTTGTAGAAACTAATAACTTGAAATAGTGTATTTTTTAATTTGACAAGTGTAGTTCAATTATTTTAAACCTATAGGATATGGAGTTTGTGAATTGGAAAAAGTGGTCTAAGGTGTTAACGTGGAATATGGGACAATTTACGACACCAATAATATAAGTGAAAAAGTCAGCGAAGTCCAAGCTTCAGCCTTCGCAGGAAATGTGGGGTTGGTGCATCATGTAAAATTGATCAGGTTCACGTGCATAGGGCGTAAATCGAATACCATTTGAATTTTTTTTTTTGGTTACCTTCTAGTTTTAGTCTATTACAGGGTGTTTGTTTCCTAAGTTAGAACTTTTTTTCAAAAAAAAAAAAAAGACCAAAAGATCTTTTCATTAACTCCTTAACTCTTTTATGTTATAGTCATGAGACTTATACAAATGCGTTTGAACAAATTTTTTATTATTTGATTTATTTTGCATAGAAAAAGATCTCTAATATGTAAAATCAAAGTTAGATAAACAATAGATTTATAGCTATAACTTCTAAAATTTATTTATATTGATTCACATATAATTTGCACTTTTAGATATAACTAAAACTTAATTAAGAAACAAACAGATAACTTAATTTTACAAATAGTAAGTACTACCTGCTATTACCAAGGCAAATGCGAAGTTGCAATTCAAAATCCTTCGTTTAATTGAAATATTTATAATTTTTGTACTTATAGGAGCTAATAACTTGATATTGTGTATTTTTTTTATTTGAATAGTGTAGTGCATATATTTTAATTTATGTAGGTGTAAGAACTAATTACTTGAAATATTTTTAATCTTTGTAGTTGTAGAAAATAATTAATTGAAATAATTTTGTGAATAAAGCAATTTTTTTGTGGTCTATAAATTTAATTTAGTTTATAATGTGCATGTTTAATTAAATTTGTTTAGCTTATGAATTTGAATATATGACATTTATTTAAGTGTTTGAGATTGCTAAGAGATTAATAATATTTAGTTTATTTATTTATATGTATTCATATTTATTTCAAGTCTGTA
>JAMLFY010000665.1:0-26762 GCA_030441495.1 Dalbergia oliveri
TTATGAGTACAGCTTGCTTAACACTGCACTTAACCTCGTCTTTTGATTACCTTTCTCCCATTTTACTGCATAACCCCTTGCAATTATACTGTTATAAGTAGCCACAAATTCTCTAATTTCCACTTATTTTGGTAAATAAGCAGTGTAAAGTAATTAGCCTAGATGTTTAGCCCACCATTGTCTCCTCAGAAAGAAACCATAAGACAGAGATTAAGAGATTACTTATTTTATTTATAATTATTTGTTGAGATTTAACAGAATTTTATATATATATATATATATATATATATATATATATATATATATATATTATGAATATTACTTATATCAGCTTTAAGGGCAAGATAACTAAAAAAAACACTTCCCATCAAAGGTTTGACTCATTTTGTGCCAGTCTTACTTTCTATTTCTAGGACTACACTATTATTAGCTGAAGAACTTGGTACAACTACTGCTGTTGCTTGCACCCCAGCAGGCTCAGCAACAATGTTTGTTGACACTTCTCCAGCTGGTAAATTTGGTTGAGGCAGCAAGCCCCTTGTCTCCTTCTTTTTGCCCCACAGAAACGAGTACAATCCTGTTATGATCAAAACCATGCCCAAAATCCTGCAAAATTGATTTTAGATTAGTGACTTTTTTTTCTGTATGCATGTGTCATAAGGAAATACCAAAGTATAGATTAATTATTAAGGAAATCTAATCTGCTGTAGCTTTAGTGTTGTTCGTTCCTGCCAGTGAAGTTGGACAAGTGGTTCCGTGATTAAGGTGGGAAATTAAAGGAAAAATTGAAAATTGGTATAATATGATAAGATGGGAATGAAAATTAATGTTCATACGTTCCAATACTTAATGGTTCACCAAATATGAGAGCTTCTGATATGGCCACAAAAACAAGAGCCAGGGGATTGAACATTGGGGGGTAAATAGGTCCTTTGATCGGAATAACCCATGATAGCAAGCAAAATGTAGCAGCTGTAGTCAGTGCTCCCTGCACAAACAAAACAGACTCGTTAATAACGTTGGAGTAGTGTCCATGGTCCTGATTCAAAGTTTAATCTCAAATTTAATCATATTTGTTATTTTACAAATCTGAATAACCAAGCTACATGATTTATGACTGACTTGGATTTCAAATCCTTTAATGATTAAAAATAAAATAAAATCATTATTATTGCAAATCATAATTGATCAGAAAGAAAATTGAGAGGCATGTAACATGTATGTTATTATTGACTTTAATTGTTATTATTATTATTATTTAATATTTAAAATTTAAGAGTATTTGTTTTGAAGATTTAGAAAGAAATCAGATTTTATTTTATTTGTTTAAAAAAGAAAACAAGATGAATCAAGCAAATCTTTATTTTATGCATTATTTGGTCCTTTTCTGTACAAGGAATTTACTATTACTTGATTTGGAAGTTATTATAAAAAATATGTTAAATGATAAGAAGCGTCTCACACACAACTATATAAATGAATAGTGGTGCACTCAATATCAAATTTAATAAGATTTTTAATTTAAATATCTCAATAATTGCTACAATGTGGAGGCAAGTGTTCACAATATCTTACCGAGTACACTATAGTGATAAGTTGTAGATTCCACTGTAATTTCCAAGCAGCTTTACTGGAATCTATACATACACCTATGACTGCAGATTGAATTGCTGCCATTACGCATGCTAGCATCGTTGCCCAAAACCTAAATGGAAATGCTTTAAGCAACTTGACCTGTTTAAATTGAAAATTTATAGATGTTTAAGGAGGATAATAATCACATTCAAGGGAATTCTGAACAACGAAGAGCTGGGTGAAAGAGGGGAGTGTGGTTGCTTGTAATCAAATATTTATTGCGTGTTTGCAAATAATAAAGGTTTAAAAGGTCGTTAAATATTTGATATTTTGAAAAACTTATTTATATTTTAATATAATATTAAAAGATCTTTTACTCTCGTACCTTTTTTATGTTATAAAAAGTTTTTTAGAAAATAAAAATTGTATTCCAACTTTTGTAATTTTTTTTATTTATTTTGATTTTATTAAAAATTTATCCAAACATATTTAAAAACATAAAAATTATTTTTTGAAATAATGACGTATAAACTAGTTCTTAGATGTAATAGATACTTTTTTGTAAAAAAAGTAATTAATTCTGTCATTAAAGTGAAAAAACAATATTGTATTATTATTATTATCATCATAACTTATCATATTATTTGAATAAAATGCCAAAAAAAAATAATTTTATTTGAAGAAAAAAGTACCTCTGTTGTTTTAAATTTTAAAAGAAAATTCACTTTGGAATTTTTCTTCGTTTTTGTTTTTTCTATGGTACACCAATGAAGAAGGAATTGGGGGAGGGGAGCATGTATGCATGTGTATACTTGCACAATAAGCCAAGCTGTGTAGCAGAAGCAGCTGCAAATCAAAAAGAAAGTGCCACGAAGCATGTTGGTCTTGTGTGTCACAACATCATAAGCCTTATCATGATGACCGCCAACATAGAATTCCTTCCCTTTGTAAAGGCTGGTGGCCAATGCTCCCCCGACACACAAAATTGCCCCCACACACTTGGCCTTACCGGGCCATGTTCTCAACCCCAGTTTCTCCATCCTGCAGTTAAATTAAATTAAACTCATTTTAACCAAATTTTTGTTTTTGATAAACAAAAGTTTACGTGGGTTCGACACTGATAATCCTATTAAGGTCAGGGGATAGAGTCCTGGACTCTATTTTTATGTGAATACCCATAAATAAATATCTCACAGCAGGAGTTGAATCTATGTGTTTGTGAGATATATGGGCCAATTTCTTAACCTTCCGCACCACACTCCATTTACACTCATTTTAACTAGTGCTGTTATGTAATAATGCTTGGCACATGGAACTGATGGAGGAGGTTCAATTTTTATATATAAGGCTAGTATCTCTAGGTACCTGCATATGATGGAGACAACGAAGGTGCATATTGGTATCAGGGTCAGAAAGTTGACAGAGTAAGTAGCTGAAGTGTCTCTTAGGCCATAATAGAACAGTCCCTGTGCCATGGTCATCCTGCAATTATATTGATGTCATCACATTGTTAGAACGCCACCTGGACTAAGCATCAGTAGCTTATATTATTATTATTATTATGTAGAACGTGTGACAATTATTATTTATAAATGTATTGAATTTATGGAAAAAAGTTAAAAAGTGACAGATCATGTGTGAATGTTAAGAGTAAAATTATTTCAAATTAAATAATGCTACTACTTGCACATATAAAAAAGGCAATTCACTCGGGAAGAAAATCATCTGTTTTTAAATTATGTATTATTTTTAATGAAATTTTTTTGGCAAGTGAAAGGGAAAAAAAATTTAAAAAATGAAAAACTTACAATATTTATTTTTTCACAAAAAAAAAATTATTAAAAAAAGGATAAAATTAAACATAATTTAGAAATCGGTGTTTTTTTTTTCCAATCACTCTTGTGACTCCAATCACCCAATTTGATTATTAAAAATAGGAAGATAAATTACTTGAATCATATAAAGTTGTTTTTGCTATATAAATACATTTGCAGCTATATGCAATGTTCTTCCTCAAGTGGCATTTTATTTCAAATTCACACGATGCTTGTGGGCAAGAGGGTTTAGTTTCTATCCTAGGCATTGAATGAAAGGGATAAACACAAGTGTCTGACAAATAGAACATTAATTTCTCAGCTCGATTGGTCTTGCGGTGAAGATTTCATGATTTATTAATTTCTTCTTCTATTTTTGCAGTCAGGAAAGGGCTCCCAGTACCCATCATTATCCACCCAAGAAAGAAAAAAAAAGTTCTATTACCGCCTAAAAGCAATGTTATTGGTTATTTACCGTTACTAGAAATACAAAAGTGCTTTATTTAGTTAAAAACACTTTTGAGAATTATAAATATGCAATGTTACGGCTAAACTAACTCATTAACTCTCAATTTTATTTTGGCATAACTATGTAAAAAGTGAAAAACACAAGCAATATTAGCTGGGTGTTGGAGTTAGGGGCCGAAATGGGGTCTGCTATTACAACCATGCAATTGGCATCTCATTCAATTCAGCAGTTATTGATTTTGGAATTTTGTTCAAAGTCTAAGGAGTAATTCTGGGTATTGTGGATGATTTTCAGAAGGAAGTTAGGATTCCATTGGAGATGTTTGTATTGCCTACGTATGTGCTCTCCTCACTGTTTGGTTGGTAGAGTTTTTTGAGTAATTAAAATAAATAAATAAAATAATTGGTTGTATTCAACACTAAATGGACTAAGTTTAATTTGCCAAAAGAGTAGAGAGAAACTTTAGACGCAAATTTAATCAACTCCATAAAAAATAATTATCAACAACTTTCCTTCCCAGCAAAGCCAAACCAATCACACAAGAGAAGCGCTAAATTCTTTTATTAATTAATTAGTGTACTTAAAAATTCTCTTAATTCAATATCTCACATGCATTAAATAGTGTTTAGATGTATTTGAATAGGAGAGTTTTAGTTGATTATATATTAGAAGAATACAATTACACTTAACATAAAATAGCAAACCACAAATTAAAGCTCGTGTTCTTAATTTGAAGAATGTTGATATATTCTTCTAATTAACAATCAACATATAGCAATCCTTCTAATTCAAAATTGTACTCACATTGGCAAGAATTGTAACTCGCACACAATATCCAAAACTTATTTAACACATGTGGGTGAAATTTTGAATTAGAAAATGATTAAGCATTTTATTTATGAGAACTCTCGAATCACCTCTCATAATCAATTAACCCAAGTATACCAAATGTAAATTGATAAATGCACGATGGGTTGCCATCAAAGACTTGAAAATTAGAAGAAGGTTAGCCTCACTTTGTTACCCCTTCTTTTGCCTGTATTTAGAAATGGTGCTAATAATTGCAAATAAGCTTCCAAAATAAACTGCTCATTGACAGTGCAAACTAGAATTGTTCCATAAAAGGCTAAAGCAAGTGAGAAGGAAAGATAAGGACCAGCATTATGTATCCGTGAAGTACCAAACTTAAACGTCTGATCTTATAGAAAACTAGCTAGCTGGCCATAATAGACATGTTTATCTTCCAAGAAATGTTTATCTTCATGCATGAGTTTTTCTATCTAGCATGAAATCAAAGGGAAGGCAATGGAGATTCATTCAGCTTTCAATACTTTGCAACACGTGTTATGCATGTGTTTGGATTGATTTATTTTAGATTCAAAAATAATTTATAACAAAAAAATCTATGAGAAGGCTTGCAAAGAGCGTATTATCTATTCTAAAGTAATCAGAATTAAACCATACATGCTTAAGCTTGTTAATCTCACATCTCAACACGTTCATTTTTAAGGAAAAAAATCATTCTTTTTCATCTGTCCTGTTAGAAAAATTTGTATTATAAGCTGTATTCAATACAATGTAAGCAAATCCAAACAATACATGAATACATTTAAAACCATATTAAAGTGGTTCCTGTCATTTAATACACTATTGTTTCCAAGAAGAAGTAAAGAATACGTACCCCAATAAGGCGTTAATGAAGATCCAAAACCAAACTTTCAAACTGAACTTCTTTGTGCGACCCCTGCAGCAATCAAATGACCCATATCATTCAGTAGAAAACAACAGGAATAGAAGAAATTTGATAATTAAAGATATAAAACAGTAACAAAGACTTATAAAATAAAGAGCCATAGAGGAGAGATGAAGACTATAAAGGCTATAGTGCTAAACTACATATTAACATAATTAGGTGGTTGCTCACATATAGTTGATGGTGAATATAGGTGTTTATGTGGTTAAACACAAATAAAAGTGTGGCCAAACAACCCTTCTAAATCCACTCGCCATCACAACTCAGCGTGTCAACTCTCGCTGAAACACGATTGAATTAAAGTTTTTGCTTTCATTCTGCCTAAAATACTACCGTTTTGGTCATTTCTTTTTTATCATGGAAGATACGAGTGGCAAAAAGTAGGTCTGGGATGACTCAGACAAAATAGTGCTGGAATCGCTTAGGTCGAAGCGGTCGGGACGATTTACTCAAGTTCGACGCACCAATGAAATGCCTTCCATTCAAGATCTAGACTTGGTCATGAGGAGCCTTCAGGAGGAGATTTTTGCATCCACCTCATCACCCACTCATTCCATATCACGTCAGATTCAGACGAGTCTCAGCCTCGGTAAAAGTCCTGAATCACCAAGCCACTGCGAGCTTGTTGTCCATCGTCGCGTCTTCCTTCGAAAAGTGGCCACATCACCTCCTCGTTGCTACCCTAGGGCATCATTGCCCTATCCCACAATGTTTTGCCTCTACTTCTACTTTCCTTTTGTGTGCAGTGTCAAGTTAGGTTAGGGGGATTAGGGTGTGTGCGCTTCTACTTTTCTTTTCTTATTTGCGTTTAATCACATTTAAGAAATGTGATTAAAGGAGGAGTGGTTTAAAAAATGGTGGAATTGAGCAGAAGAAGAATAATGAAAACTTGGATTAGTGTTTGGCAACACTTTTATTTGCGTTTAATTACATTTATAAAATGTGGTTAAAAACAATTATAAACACTTAACCATCAATTGTACGTGAGCAACCACCACATAATTAACATATGAATAAAGGAACTTAGAGCAAATAAAAAGGACTGATTAATGAATAGAGTGAAAAGCATATATAATTACCTCTCATAGTATAAAGCAAAGGGGGCGACACAGAAAGCAGCAACAATATGGCGATAAGCAGTGAGTGCAAAAATGAAGGTGCCATGAACCAATATGACCCTTGATAGCAACTGCATCCCAGTTGCAAAAACTTGCACCAGTAGCATGCTCAGAAGAGCCTGTGACGACTTGAACCGTTCTCTGAAAGTCTTCATGGTCCCCCACCTCTCTTCTACTTCTCTCTCTAGTTTCCCCTCTATGCCTTATGCCTCTCTGCCTAAAGCAAAGAAAAAAAGGTGAAAGGAAACAAGCGAAAAATAAGGTACAGTCGTACAGAACTCGGTTTCTTTTTTGTCTATTCCCACACAAACGAGACACAAACACAAATATATTAACAGGGAGAGAGAGAGAGGGGGGGGGGGTGGAAATTAAATAAAGAGAAATGAAATTTCCACTCAAAATCTACACTTATTTAAGGCACATTGAGAAACAGAGATACAAATTTAATTGGATGGAAAGAAAAAAAATTATGGACCCATAATTTTTGTATCTATTGTTCTATCTAATTCTGACTGGGTGCATATATACTACAAGAAAAATTAATTTTTTCAATAGTTAATGATATTAAAAGTGTTAATAAAAGTATTGTTAAGAAAAATAATTTCAATTATAAAGTGATCAATAACTGCCAGGCAACAAAAACTTATAAATATTTTCAATTATCATTTTATGTAAAAAATATTTTTCTTAATAATAATTTTATTATTATTTTTATATTGTTAATAGTTAAAAACACTGTTATTTTTCTTAGGGTGATATCGTTCCTCTTTAAAGAAACGGATTTAGCCCAGCTGGTGAGGTATGTGTAGGAACAACCATAATCATTCAATCTTAATTTAAAATAATTAAAACTTATATAAAAATTAAAAATATGTGATTGTAGATATATTCAGAGCACATATTAAATATGCGAGCAAATATCCAAATTGATTCCTAAAATTTTTTATGGACAAATTAATTCTTAACAATTATAAACACTTAAATTGGTCTCTCATATTTGTAAAAATATGACACTATAAGTCATGGCCGCTGTAAAGGCAAGCCCAAAGATAAAGATGAAAAAAGAGCTAAGACGAAGAAGATGAACTGTTTAGAGGAAATAGAACTAGAGGAGAGGCGGAGCTGGGCGGGAGGGAGCTAGATGATAAGTGAGCTGATCCATCACATGCTTATAGATCTCCAGCAGCTCAGTGAACTCTCTAGCCCAGTTGAGCTATGCCTAATCTTTCTGAGCTTTATTTCCTCTTGCGAGCTCTTTTCTCCCGATTGAGATTCTTTTTTTCATACATGCATCATGGAGAAGGTTAAAGGAATTAAAGATCTATAATATTCTATTTCAACAATTGTAAGACCAAATTAAGTGTTTATAATTATTAGAAATTAATTTATCTATTAAAAAAATTATCAAAAATCAATTTAAATATTTAATCTAAATATACTAAGCATTTAAAGATTTCCCCATTACACCCCACCGAAAACAAAAAGGGCCAAGGGAACCTTAGGGGACGATCTCATGTTATATGGCACAGAAATTAGTGAGGTGAAATAAATGCTTGCGAAGATTTTTGAAGCCAACAGGGTTGTGTGGTGTGATGTGGTGAGTGACAGATGCCATACACTGAAGCAAAACTATTGTATTAGGAAACTCTGTGTCAGCCTGCCACTGGTCTCCTCCATCTTTGTCGCCGTTACATGTTATGCTATATATGTACGTGCGTATAATAAATAAACAACAATAACAATTTAATTTTTATTTACAGATAGTATAAATTTTTTTTATATTGTTATCTAATTATATATTATCATATCAATAAATATAATTAAGTCTCACACTCATTATTTAAATAGTTATTGAAATTAATACAATAATTTGATTAGAATAAGTTACATTACAAGTGGATCAAAATTAAACTCTAATAGTAATATGCACCATTATTATGCATGTGTATTTGTATAAGCGATATAGCTAGTTGGGAAATTTCGTGAAGGTAATTGGTGCCGTTCTCACTAGGAGTTGTCGATTCTAAATAAGGTTGTGGCATTTTTTGAGCTATCAGAAAGAAGGTAGGTGCGATCAATTGACGTGTTTCCTGGATCATGGAGTCAAAATTTTGTTTAATATGGTGTTTAAGCGAGAGTAACGTTAAACTGTTATTTGGGTGTTTTGCTTTTTCTATTTCTACTTTTTATTTTTAGTTTTGAATTGCTTTATCATGTTTTTTAGATGACTTTTGCAGCCGGAAATTGTGACAAGAAGTTTTTAGAGGAAATAAGATTGTTGGAAGCAAGCAATGTTTGAAGTGATAACTTCCTCCTTAAACTTAGGGCACGTTTTTTCTGTGAGATTACATTGTTTTGATTCTATATTTTCATAGTTTTGTTTTTTATGTATCTGTTTGTGTATGATCTTTATTCATTTCTGAGAAACAACACATGGATGTTGCAATTTATTTTCAATGAAACAATTTTACATATATTGGAAAAAAAACTACAAGAATTTAATTTTGATGCATATAAAAAATGATTGACTTTTTAAATAGTGAATGTGAGATTTAACTATGTCTTTGTTGATGTGATAATACATGATTGCATAATAATATAAAAAATTAGTATATAGAAATTAAACTCTTTATTATTTAAACATAAATAAAAAATTACTTATATATACTATCATATAAAGATAATGCATTGGGTAACAGTCTTTTGGACTCGCTAAATTATATTAAATTTCTTTTCAAGTCCACATATATTTGAATAACTTCAAACATCATATAAAATTCGATAATTTCTATCACTACATATTTTTTGAATTGTTCTACCACCACAAATAAAACCATCCAACAACTTCGAACATTATTTTTTAATATTATTTATGTATTTAAATTAACTTTTAATTAACAATTTATTTTTTAAAAAATTTCACATTAAGTTTTGAAAAACGTGGATTGATAATCCACTAGTTAAAATTACATACACAAATAGATATTCTTAGACCCCATTTGGTACATTGTATAAGGTATGATAGGATAAACTAATACAATAGGTAACGACTTTATTTGTTGTTTGGAAGTTGGTATGATTAACATATTGTATAAGTTTATCTATCAATCATTCCTTATATATTAAAGCAATGGATAACTTAATCAAGCTTAAGGAGGGAGAATAAGACCTGATTGGCTTTTAACATATAAGGTTATGCTCATTGTTTATATTTTCTTAATTGCATTCACTACTAAGAATGATATAATTTAATGAAGAGAAACACTAATATATCATTATTTTAACGAAGCAAAATAAGTAATAAAGTGGTTGAGCCTCCAGCTAGTAATTATGATTGTCTACTACATCTTTAAATTAAATGGGTGTTTTTGTATTTAACTCTCACCTCCCCTATCTTCTATTGATCCCATCTAGGAATAATTTCTAGTCTTAATGCTTTTGTTAAAAAATAAGAAAGAAAGAAATAAGTATTAAAGTTTTTTCTAGTAAAAAAGAGAACAATACATTATTGTTTTGATAAAGAGAGAGAAATAATAAATTCAATAATTAATAAAGAAAGGTAATATGATTGTACAAGGTAAAGGTTAAAATAATAATAATAAAATAACAAAAGAGTTAGTGAGCTAAAAAAATTAAAAATGTCTATAAAAATATTACATTTTCAATAAATTGCTATAAAATAATAAATATATTAACATTGAAAATTTTCATAAACAATTATGAAAAATGAAAATGACTCAAAAATTTAAAATAATAATAATAATAAGTATAGCATTTTTATAATTATTGAAAAATTTACTAGAAACTATTACATTTTTATTATTAATTAAAAATAGAAACATATTTTCTTTTTTATTTTTTTCATAATTTGAAATTAAAAATCATAAGATACCAAAAAACTTCACATTGAGACTTCTAATAAATAATTATAAAAAAATAAATGATATCAAAATTTGAAATAAAATATAAAATTTCCATAATTAGTGAAAACATTCCACAAAATTCTTTAAGTTTTTTTTTAAATTGTTTGTTAAAATCATAAATAGTTTTAATCAAATTTTATTTTTCATTTAATTAAGAAATTATATTCTATTAATATTTTAGTTTTTATTTTTTAATAAATATTCATTAAAATCTTTTATGCAAAAATACTTACATTCTCAATTAATAGATTTTTACGTCAAGATTTTCACATTAATATGTAATAAACTTTATTTCATTTTGATGTTTTTAACTTTTTTACAACTATTTTTTAAAAAATTAATTTGAAAATATTTATTTTTTATAATTTATTCAAAATATTTTTATTGAATCTTTTGATTTTTGTTTCACTAACTCTTCTATTACATTTTTTTTCATTACTTTATATTTTTTAGCTCATTAATATTTCTCTTTCGTCATTGAAATTATAATTCAACAAATTCATTATTTTCTAAGTTGTTGGATTTATTGTTTCTATCTCTTCATTAAATTATAATCCAGCAAATACAACAAAAAAATGAAAGTAATAGTTAGATATTGGTGGTGTAATATGAGTTTTCTAAGAGTAATAAAATTCTTATTTAAAATATAATATACCTAATTAAAAATAAATAGGAATAAAGATGCAGACGACTGTTTTAGCTTTAGTTAACATGAATCTTCAACATGAAAGATCAATTATTATGTTACCAACCATGAAAATTGTAACACACATTAAAAATTTAACAGTTTAAACTTGTATTTGATGTAGTTGACGTACTCTCAGAATTTTTTGTCCGAAAAAAAAAGTACCGAAACAATTTACTTTCTTTTATTTTTCAAAAAAGGATGAATTTATTCAAAAAAGATGATGATGTTGTTATTCAATTCTTCCTATCTAGCATGTGTAGAACAATTAACTTTTAACAATCCCGAAGATGAATCAAGCCAATGAAACGGATGAAAAACAATAAAAACAAGTTAAGATAGAAAAGGAAACATAGAAAGCTTTTAAGCTTTGTTTGCATTATGGAATCACATTTTGACACAAAACAAATTATTCTCAAACTGCATAACACAAACTAGAAATCTAAATAAGATATATGAATTGGGTCGGCAAGAAAGACTCACCTCTTTGGCCACGCTTATAGTGGACAACGACTTTCCAAGAGATGCTTAATCTGAATAGGTTGAGCCATCATGATGAGCCTATTTGAAGATGATTTTTTGTTGTACATACAACAATGGAGACATTCAAGAATCTCGGAAACTGCAAGGCTTAATCATATACAGCAATGTGTATACATGAAAAGGAAAGAAACGAAATATTATCGCTTCTACCCAAGCCCTTCTGGGAATGCATGATTCTTGGTTCTGCAATTGATCAGCAACACCGTAATTATACATAAGTTTTAAAGTGATGAGCAGATGAACTTGAGGAAAAAAAGGATGATAGAGAATAGAGGGTTACGTAGCCGACTTCTTTTGGGGAGAAAATAACCGTCGTGCCATTTTGATGTGTTGGTCAATTTTTACCAGATACCATTCTAGTATAACTATTTACCGAAAAAAAAAGGAGTTTGACTCTTGATTTTCACGTGTTAAATTAATAGGAGTAACTATCCTATTTGGAGTAGGATCTCAACTAGTTTTAAAATGAGAAAATGAGATGTTAATCAATTCTAGATCAATTATTATTGTTGTATGTGAGTGTCCTTTACATTATCTAAAGGTGATTAATCATTTACCTTTTCATTTTACAATTACAACTACTTTAATTTAGACGATACAAATCCATTAAAGATTTTTTTTTTAAAAAAAAGGTTTGTAAATAGCATTTATCAATTTAGCATGAGAAAAAATTAGTAAAAAAGTATTTCTCAAAAATGAATATAAGTTAGTTCGTTTAAACATAGGTGATTTTCTCCGAATTTTTGTTTGTTTACTTTCAATTTCTATTTACTTTGTTTTAATGTAAAATGTGTGCCTCACACCCTTTGTAACGGATGTCATGAAATACTTTCTTGTGATATACTACCGCTAGTTCAGCCTTGTTTATTGGGATAAATAAGATTTGTATTATGAAAAAAGGAAAAAAAAACCTGACTCTCTTGGCACAGAAACTTACAAAATAGCAGGTGCATTTGCAAACTTTGACAGCCCTGAAAGATAGTTGGTTTTCAGAGATTCAAATTTTACTTAGAGCATCTCCAGGCACCACTTTTTTTATTGACATCGTCATATTTCCTTGACATAGGCTCACTAAAAGGGACCGCGACAGGTACTTTTTTATTGGAGAAAAAGAAGGACAAATCTTACCTCTCAAATTTAAATTATAAGATGGATTTCGTATGTTTAGATTTATCATAGATTATCTATTATTTGTCATTAAATGAATACTAATTTTGTTAAATAGTTTGATCCAATAATCAATAAATAAGGGATTTTTATGGACCCAAATATATGAGATTCATTATACAATCCACTCTCAAATTTTATCTATTTATTTTGTAAGTTTTGGAATCACACATTAACATATAAATATGAATAATGTTATGGAAACAATAAAATTGTATAATAAATACACACACACACTTATTATCATTTGATGTAATGAGTGGCCCACTCACTTATCACATCTAATGCTCACTCATCACATTTAATAATGATAAGATGTGTGGTATATATTTATTGTGTAATTTTATTATTATCATAACATTACTCTATAAATATTTAGTAGGTTTTGTTATAACAAAAATAGTGGCCGATAGTGCATGGGATAAAAAAGTCCATATATAATCACAATGCCTAGCACAATTAATAGCTATTGGGTTCTTTAGTATCTACTCAGATTTTAATATTGATAGTGTATATGAAGAAAGTTTTGTGGTAGAGATTCCTCTTAGGAGCTCGCTGAAGAAATTAATCACTATTATCAACGTGAATAATTGAGCAATAAAAGAAAAGTCAATGTGTCATTGTCTGATTGGAAAAATAATAAAATGGAACAATGAAACTTGAGGTAAGTTTTATAAAACATAATAATCATAATAATAACTAACTTTCCATTTTCTCACTTTATAGCTATTTTAATAAGAGGATTTAAATCCATGTTATTTAAAGAATTAAAAAATGTTTATAGAAAGCATTTATCAGTTTAACATGGGCAATAATTAGTCAAAAACTATTTCTCAAAGATTATTATAAATTAGTTGGTTTAAACATAGGTAGTTTTCCATATAAAAAAAGACATAGGTGATTTTCTCACTTTTTTAACTTTTAATTTCTATTTGCTTTTTGACGAATTAATTTCTATTTACTTTTTGTGGAAAAATGTGTGTCGCACCCTTTGCAACGCAATTCATGAGACACTTTTACTGTGATATAATGCCGCTAGTTTAGCCTTATTTATTGGGATAAATGAGATTTTTTATTTTGAAAAGAAACTAACTTGGCAAAGAAACTAAAGAAAAAGAAGGTGCATTTTTTATTTATTTGCACATGTTAAAATAGGCTAATGCTACAGCACTCTCTACTTTATAGGAATCACCACACACTTTGTTATCTAATAGATAAGATTATAGGTTTATCAATGCACAAATTAACTGTGGTGGTACACCATAGGAATACTTTAATTTTGGTCATATTGTTGACTTGTGGGTAACTGTATTTTAAAAAAGGTAAATGGCATAGATCACTATTGAGATTTAGTTAAATTGCTCCTTCACTTCATTCTTTCTAAAAAATTACACTCTATATCATTAAATTTAAATAACTAATAAAAATCATTATTTTAAAATTATTTTCCTTTTTATACAGTATATAGTAAAAATACAAGTTAAAAATATTAAAATATTTTGATAAAGAGATTATTATATAATTTTTAATTTATATATTTGTTACAATTAATAAACAATTATTAAATTAAAGTAAATAATAAATTGCATCAATATAAATTATAATTTTAAATGATAAAAATAGAAAATATTTATTATAACTAAAACTATGAATAATAAACATTAAATAATTATATTGATTTTTAAATTTATAAATAAACAACCAATAAATATTTTATTTTATTATAATTTTAATTTTTTGTTAAATATTTAACTAACACGATCATTAGTTGTAATAGTGTGAGAATAATTATATATCGTATAATGTAACATTTTATCCAATGTCATTTCAAATATTGTATAATAACATTTTAAACATGCTTAATACTATCATGACTTATATTATTAAATCTTATCTTATCAGGCATATCAAATCTACCCTTAGAGGGCTTCGATACCGATAAACTGTTTGCATTCCTGGTAATTTGATTTTAATTTGCCTAGGCAACATTGCACTATTTGGTTATACATTATTGCTGACAATATGGATTACTAAGACAATCTAAAGTGCTTCCTTAAAGAGAAGATGTCAAAACGGCAAACCCATTGGTATGCTAAAACCATTATTTTTAGTGGATTGGGTTGAAGTTTTGAACTAAAAAAATTTCACCTGGCTAACTTGCCTTGCTTAACCCAGGGTTTTGGTGGGTTGGGGTTACAACAGGCCAAGTCCTTTTCTAAAAAAAAAATTTCACAATTTATTGGTAAAAAAACAAGAAAAGTGTGACAAAAAAAATAAAAATGTAAGAAATGTGTACACTCATAACTCACCAACACGATAATACTGTACAATTAATATTATTCACTCAAAGTTAAAACTTAAAAATAAAACAATGTCATTACTTACAAATAATATTATTAACAATAACATTTTTTAGTCAAAGTTAGTGTATAGTTATTATAGACATTGAAAATTTGGGGTATACATATATAAAAAATAATTTTTTAAAAAAAAATTATCAAAACATTAAAAAAAAATTTTGGATTTTTTTGGGCTTGGTGAAAATGGGCTAAACCAACCCATTTTATTTTGGCGGGCTGGCCTTTTGACTTTGGTTTGACACCTTTATTAGAGATATTGCCTTGTGAGATTGTCTATGTGGTAATCTTGAATCCTATTATTATCATATCAAATTCATAATAATTATATTTTATCATTTTTACTTATTACCATAATTAATTATAATTACTAATAATATTAATAAAAATTATTAATTAGTACTAATAGCCATATTATTATACTTATTAATATTACTATTCATTATTAATTATTAATAAAACAAATGAGATGAAGTGCGATTTTTTCACAGAATGGGCAAAATGCAATTTAGCCAAACTTCAACAATAGTTTGTGCTATTAACTCTTTTAAAAATAACCAAAATTTATTGAGGTGATCTTGCGATGATGCAAACAAAACTTATTTGATTTCAAGAACATACAGATCAAATTTTATTTAGTGTTAGGATTACATAGCTAAATTGCATTATTTTACAAATTCAAATCCCGGGAAGCATACTTGTTAGGAGGGATAGTAACCATAAATGCTCAATTTCCAAAATTATAAGAGCAATGTTTCCCATAAGATTAAAGAATAAATGTAAGTACCAAAAAAGTGACTGTACTATATATTTTAAAAGTGACTAAAATTGATTTGTATAATTCTCAAATATTTCTACAAATTTCTATTTAATTGTAGGATTATAAAAATAAAATTCTGCTTAAATTCAAATAAGCACATGAATATAATTTAAAAATTATTACTATGTATTATAAATAAATAGTATATTAACCATAGTACAGAAAATTGGACTGAACCAACCAGTTCAACAAGGAACCGTTGCCCAATCTAATCTAATTATACCATAAGAATACAAAATTTCAAAACCGGTCAAAAACTGGAACCGATTAAGCCAGTACCGATCTACATAGTTGACCAATTTTTTTTTGGTTACACATAGTTGACCAATTTATTCATTTATTTTTAATTTTTGGCTCTTTAAAGCAACTTGGCCCACTCACTTAATGGGCTTGGCGTCCGTTTAATGTCTGCTATAAGAAGCAGCAGAGCCAGGGCCCCCTTTATAACATGAGGGTCGTGGCTTGGTTTTGACAAGCTTTCAACGTGGGACTTCAAGGGATCCTATATATGCATATATTTGAATGCCTCTCGTATGCCTTCCAACAACGTTTGCATATACTTACACTTTGTTTTATGAAAAAAACGTGAATATATTAAAACACCAAAGTCAAAATGCACACAATTCAAAGTTTGGTCCATCAATCCTACAGAAAGTTAAGTCGACCACTATATAAGGGCTTTTTGTTCAGTTGCATAAAATTATTAGAGAGTTTTGTGGCATTGTCTATTTACATCACAATGCACACAATTCAAAGATTGAGAGAATCTAATTTTTTTTTAATTGAACAAGTTCCACGTTCTAGCTTAAAAACAACAAATGAGAGATCAATATATACATTAATTTAGATTTCTCTTGGTGTTAACACACTTTCTAGTTTATAGGATATTCTGGCTTGGTGGAACAATTGATATAAAAATGACAGCAAGATATACAATAAGATGAATAACTGATGAAGATTTTGAAAGTGTTTATTGGCTCTCATGAACAGGAAAGTGTGATTCGGATGATGTTACTTGCATAAATGCAGGATACAAAACACTTGTTTTGATTAATCTTTACTCAATGGAGTGATATTCTATCAATATAGTGTTACAGTTTGAAAGACCACTAAGATACCGAACCTGAAGTATATATATTCTTAATTTTCACATAATAATAATCGCCATTTAACATATATGTAGTTGCTACAGGACTGCTTCTTGGCTCCAAAGCCATTTAATCATATTGATACAAAGGATTTATAACTGCTTATCATGTTTTTCGTACACTATTTTACGAAAAGTTGTTCGAGCTAAACATCTTTTCTCTATTTTCTCTCTTCCTTTTTAGTTTTTAAAACTCAATGAACGATTCTAAATCCTTCCTATCAATATGACGAAATGGCTTTCGAGCCAGGAAGCAGTCCACTAACTAATAATCGAAACTGATATGTAAAATATAGAGCATAATGTAGCACTTACTCTTACATTTTGTTGTGGAACATGAATATTAATTCTTACCTATACATAAGTGAGATTACTATGTATAGCACTTTCAGAACGCACCAATGCTGGGGGTAAGGGTGGGAGCGGGGTACTATGACCAATGATACGTGTGTGTGTGTGATCAACCACCGAGGCATCACCTTCTTTTATATATGTGTATGTGATCTTGTAAGTTAGACGTTTCATTTTTCCCCCTTATATGAAGATATTTCCATTTTATTTTTTGGGGTGTGTGTGATCTTGTAAGTTAGATATTTCCTCTTTTTTTTCCCTTATGTGAAGATATTTCTGTTTTGTGTTTTGGTTAAAGAATATACTCATTAACTATGAGGCTTAATAGCTGGTAGTTACCTAGATTCCTTAATTTATTACAGAGGCAAAATTCATATCTATGAGTTCTATGTCTCGAGTGGATTAATTATTGTTCTGTTTTGTTTTTTGGTTTTTGTGTGTGTGATTTTGCAAGTTAGATATTTTCTTTTTCCTTATATATATGAAGATATTTTTGTTTTGTTTTTTGGTTGAATAATATATTTATTAACTATGAGGTGTAATACAGTTTGTAGCTACTTGGGTTGCTTAAGCATATAGTTAAGGATTTTGTTGTCAAAGCAAAACCCACATCTATGAACTTTATTGCATCAAGGGGATTAGTTACTATTTTTAACAGTGGATATTAGGAGAGTCTACAAATTGTTGGGCTGAGGCCTCCACAAAAATTTTATGATTTGTTTAGGAATATATAGGTACGTATATATTTTGCCCCCATTATTTATTAAATTTGAATCCACGTTAAGATAAAAATTATATAAAACTTAATGTTGTGTATGTAAATTATTCTCACCCCATTGTTAAATTTTCTAGATCCATCACTGGTGGATACCCTGAGTTCATATATGTGTGTGTAATCTTGTAAGTTATATAATTCGTTTTCTTTTTTTTTCCCCTTATATGAAGATATTTTTATTTTGTGTTTTGGTTAAAGAATATATTCATTAACTACAAGGCCTAACATAATTGATAGCTTTTTAAATTCCTTAAATATCTAATCATGGTTTTCATTGCCAGAGATAAAACTTATATCTATAAGCTCTATATTTCAAATGGATTAGTTACTTCTAGTGGATTTCCATCCAAATAATATATTTGTTGATTCATAATAGGAGGCAAGAGGTTATCTATGATGTCGGTTTGTACCATAGATACTAACGAGTTAAACACTTAAACCTATCATTACAATCCAGGAATCCACACAGCTTTACATAAAACATTAGAAACAAAGGAGATTCTAAGTCACACTAAAAATAAACAAAAAATTACTAGTAAATGATCAGGATTGATCCTTGTAAGCATTGGTCCTAGCCTAAACACTTTCAGTCTGAAACCCAAAGACTTTTAGCCTCTTTATTGTAGAGTACTTGTTTCTCGGCTCAGTACTGATGAGCCTTTATTTTGGCCTTGGACTTATGTGCTTTCTTTTATATATATATATATATATATATATATATATATATATATATATATATATATACATATTTTGGTCAAAGGACTTAGGTATGACAAAGATAATTGACTAATCCGACCAAAAAAAGAATAATTGATTAAGAAAAGGGCCTGCTTGCCAAAATTATTGCTAAACCATTGACATAGGAAGGCCCTCGACCATAAATATGGTTAATTCTCTTTCACTGCTTCAAAAGTCATGAAAATATAAAAATTTGATTGGATGATGGCAGTAAATACAAATTAAATTCATTTTTTTTCTTGTAGAAAATGTGGTTCACTTGAAGCCCTACACTCAACTCAAGAAATGCCAGGCCCAACACTAACGGCCCAATATCACACCCATTCCTCTTTCACCACCTCCACCGCTTCTCCTGCACACCTTCTGCAACTTATATATACGACCAATCATCTCACTGTGGGGATTTCCAAAACCCTAATCTCCTCCCACGGCCTCACGCGCACACACACACTCACAGCGGAGAGAGAGAGAGAGAGAGAGAGAGAGGGCAATGAAGACGATTCTGTCTTCGGAAACGATGAGCATCCCAGAGGGGTGACCATAAAGGTGAAGGCGAAGGTGATCGAGGTGGAAGGGCCACGCGGGAAGCTGGCGCGTGACTTCAAGCACCTGAACCTCGACTTCCAGCTCATCAAGGACGAGAGCGGCAATCGCAAGCTCAAGATCGACGCCTGGTTCGCCTCAAGAAAAACCTCAGCGGCAATCCGAACAGCGCTCAGCCACGTCCACAACCTCATCACCGGCGTCACCAAAGGCTACCGTTACAAGATGAGATTCGTCTACGCTCACTTCCCAATCAATGCCAGCATCACGAATACTAACAACTCCATCGAGATCCGAAACTTCCTCGGCGAGAAGAAGGTGCGTTTTTCAAAGTATTGTGTGATGTGAAATGTTATTGCGAGTTTGCAAGTCATTTGCTTTGTTTTGTTGCTGCAAAATTCAGACGGTTGTTAAATAATTTTTTCTTTTCTATTGTGTACTACCGTTTTGAAATGATGAATCGAATTAGAGAGTGTAATTTCGATGCAGTAAACACTTTTTATGTTGTATAGAATTAAAATCCTTCTATTTGCGTGATCTTTCAAGCGGTGGGTTTGAGAGTCAATTATGTTTGACGATGCCGTGGGAGATGATCAGATTGCATTGTAGGTTTGTAATGCTCATTGCATCAAAATTAAATTCGTCTTATAATTCCTCGTCAACTTTCTTTAACTAAGGTCCTTGGTGTTAAATGATTGGTATTTGGTGTTTGTTGATATTGATGTCCATTTTCAAAGTATTGGATTTCCTAGTCATTTAAAGCTAAGCCTGAAAACTAGGTCAGTATACCGATTACGGAGGTGCTGTTTCATAAATTGATCTTTAGGAACTGATAGGTTTTGGTGACTGCTTTAGGGTCTGTTTGGTTTGTCTTCTAGTAGAAGTACTTTTGGTAGAATTAAATTGAAAAGAATTATTTTTGGAGTAATTAAGTTAAAAAGAATGAATTTGTGTTTGGTTTTGATATTTCAGAAGTAAGTTCAAGAGAATGAATTTTGATTGGAATAAACAACGCAAAATCACTTTTAGAAACATAATTACCAAAAAAGACATGGTGTAATTTTAAGATAAATTAATATAAATCACTTTTATTTGGTTAATGAGGATAGATGTGTAAAAGTGGATTTCACTAGAATGAGAATGAAAAGTAGGTTAGATCTCCTTCCACCAAACTTACTTTCACCACCTTAAAAGTATTTTCTATCTTGAATAATGAGTAGCCAAACACAATTGAAAATTTTCATTCTCATTTTAAGGTGCATGGAAGTATTTTTGGAGTTGCAAAGTTGCAAACCAAACAAGCACTTATATGTTCTTTTTGTTTGGACAATGCTTCATTGTTTTAGTTCTAGTTTTGCTTACTTCTGTTTCCTTCCTACTTTGCCATGAGTTGTTGTTAACTTGTTGACCATCCTAGATATCTTTTGCTACAGCTGTTAAGGTTGTTGCATTTTCACATTTCTTCTGTGTTTTTACCTTTGGGGTGCAAGTTTGGTATTGCTATTGGTTTTTTTTCTTTTTTTGTGCAACAACATTGATAGATAGAGTGATATACTTCCCTGCAGGCATAGAATCTATTATTAACTTGAAATTTGACTTTTTGTTGCCATATTGTTAGGTGAGGAAAGTGGACATGCTTGAAGGTGTTTCTGTTATTCGATCCGAAAAGGTCAAGGACGAATTGATTTTGGATGGAAATGACATTGAGCTTGTTTCGCGCTCTTGTGCTCTCATCAACCAGGTATGCACACTTCTCTCCCTCTCTTGTCAAACCTTATCCAATTTTCTTCTTGCTTTGGTTGTAATTGGTTTTTCCCCCCTTATTTTTTATTGCAACAGAAATGCCATGTCAAAAATAAAGATATCCGGAAGTTCCTTGATGGTATCTATGTTAGCGAGAAGGGGACAATACTTGAAGAATAGATGGTCAACAATTAGGAATATTCATCTTAGTTTCAGTCTCTCATTTTCCTGGATTGTTTTCTGTTTAGTGCTGAGTCTTTGGAGACCCTTTTTGTTAATTCTTTGAGATTGGATTTACAATTTTGTGTTATCAAAGTTAATCTTTGTGGAAGATCTTTTTTAAAATTTTATATTGCTGTTGTATCCTTCAACCATTGACCTGGAATAGTTTTGGAGTTTTGGTGTTACACCACAATTTTGGTACCCCCTTAGATTGAACCCATGTTGTAGTCTTCTGTGAGAATGTTCAAGGCATGTAGCCACCCAGCCACCCACCCAGCCTTTTTGGTCCCAACAATTTTAATTTGACATCAAATTTGAGCCTAATGAAAATTTTGACATCAATTTAGTCATATGATTTTTAGTTTTGACATCAATTAAATCCTAACATTTTTATTTTGACATCAATCAAGTCATTTCATCAATGTTGAAATCCAATAAAATTAAGAATGTTCCGATTAAATTGATGTAAAAATTTTTAGAATCAAGTTGATGCCAATTTGAAAATATTAGGATAAAAAATGTTATTTACTCCAAAAAAACCTTTTTATATGTTTTCTTGTTTTTCTAATTTGGGGTCAGGTCTGCTTTCAGACCTAATTAAACTGACTCGCGAGTTTTGCATGCTTGATCCGCATTAGGAAATGAACAAAGCTTTTAGGTAGATTGTTCTTTAGCCAGATTGTCCATATTGTTATCATGATCAGATAAAGAAACAAGAAGCTAAAAGCCCAAGTCCTAAAACAGCATAGTGCCAACGGCAAGGAATGAAGGTTATGTATTGAATAACTAATAATCAATGGAATGGATGATAATATAATGAAGTGAATGAAAGTTAAATTTCAATCCATTGGATATTATTCAAGAATAGAACGAAGTAAAGTTGTCACCCATTGTTTGGAAATTAGAGCGGAAAAGAGTGGGATGAGGAGGATAAATCTTATGAAGTGAGGATTCCATCTCATTTATATTCAAATTGGGGGCAGAAAAAGTAAGAGGATATAATTGAAGCTTGTAGGAGTAATACATAATGATATTCAGAGCGTATCGGTTTTCAACCATTGTGCCTTTACTTGCATTTACAGGGAAGGTAACAGAGCTGCTTATGAAGCTGCTAAGTTATTTTCACGAGGCCAGCTTCTTCAGAGTTGGGTTCTTTGTGCCCGGCTCGTCTTCAGAAAGTGTTGAACTGGACTGTGGTGCGCTACAGTTCAGCGCCATTCCATTGCCTTTTTTCTTTTTTCGGTTTCTGTTACAATTCCACTTCCTTGTTTCAAAACACTGTTAAACATTCCTTGCAATTCCTTCTCTTGCCATCATTGTAAACATCAGCAATGATGAATGATTAAACGATGCAATGATTAATTAGTTAATTAATTTATTTAATGTAAACTTAACAAGTTAAATCTAATTAAAACTTGCAAGGGAGATCATCGCCATTGTATCATTATAATGCTGGTTTTTCTTGGAAGTTATAGCCGCAAACGTTGACAAAAAGAAGACAGAAAGAGCAAATCAACCTTCTTGTTGCATTACAATTTTTTTTTAATACTAATAGCTGTGTTGTGGGCATATATGTATCACTATCACAATAGGAGTATCTTTTCTTTTTTTTTGGTTGGGAATAGGAGTATCTAATCTATCACTCAGCTGTGGACAGAACTCACTGTTCTAAACAAGTGGCAGGTGTTTTTGCCCATTTAATCAAGTGTTTTAGGTTCAAGTTTAGAAATGGAAGAGATCCTCATTGGGACACCTCCCATCTCGGATCTCTGTGGGTCGAGCTGGATTAGTCGAATTCCTCGTATTAAGACTTGATAAACAGGTGGGTTTTTTAAAGAAAACTGCACAAAGTGCTGTCGCAATTTGAGGGTTAGGCCCCATAAAATAATATTTCAATAAAAAATTCATTCGTAAGAAAAGGAAAAACTATAATTTTAGCCCTTGAAAAATTATATCACTAGCAAAATAGTCTCCAAATGAAGTTATATTCATCGTAGTTCCAAAAGTCCAACCGTTTAACAACTTCACCGAAATGTCAACTTGTCTTTGTTTTCATTGACAAAAGTAATTCTTTTAGGAGCTATTTTGTTAAAAATATAATTTTGAGGGCTAAAATGATCATTCTATAATATCAAACTTGGTGTAAAATGAACTATTTTTTCAAAAAAATGATCTTTTGGGATTAAGAAGGTATGTTATAGTACAAACTTAGCATAAAACATAAAACACAATCACTTCTTCTAACAAAAATGGAGGTCAGTTGACCTTTGAGTAAATTTTCAAATGAAATGGATATTTTGAGGGCTACATGTAAATATAGTTTATTTTGAGTCTTATTTTGTCAAACAATATTTTTTTAAGACCAAAATGGTAGTTCTCCCCATAAGAAAAATTATTTTTCAAAATTTTAAGATCTTCTCCTGGGTAAAACAAATTGCAGATGATCCTGTTCTCATATAAATATATAACCCTCAGTGAATATGTTGAAAGAACATAAAATGGAAAAATCATGAGCAAATGAATAATACAAGAAGAACAAGTAAGAGGTCCAAGTATTTGAACCTGTCATTTTTATCTTTATTTCAGTTTTGATTCTGAGATCCCCGATCTCATTTATTTATGCCTTTCCGAAAGAAAATTTTATTTAGTTATGTAGCAAATGCTTCGAAGTTGGTCCATTATTAAAGAATTACGCATGATGAGGCAACAGTGTAGTGACCGGAGAAAATCTCTTCCCAAGTTTTTTTGGTTACAAAATCTCTTCCAAGTTGGGCAGTGACAACTCCCTCTGTGGTGGATGAATATATATTGATTATATTTTTCCTGCATGTTTTATGCGTTTTGTGTAATGCGATGTTGATAGGTAAAAGGATATATCATTTAGAGAAATGTTATTTTGACTCACATTTGTAGGGCGTAATGTTGATATCCTCATATTCACTATTGGATGGAGTGTGAACATTTTAAATGATTCATTCAAATTCAATAGTAAATGTGAGTATATTGACGTGGTGTACCACAAAATGTAGTTAAAATAATATTTTTCTATCATTTAGATCCTTTTCGAGTGAAGCGAATCTCTTAATATAAAATTAGAGAGGAGAAAATGCACAAACCTATCCTTATTTTATCCCTTGAACTGTTTACATTTGTAAATGATTCATTGTGAACTCTCGAGTATTCTCTCCCTTGAGCGTAATTCTAAACTTCTAATCAGCTTCCATATTCAATTATGCATGTAATGTAACATGATTCATAGGCGCAAATTCAACCAACATAATCATAGAGTTTGGTAGTTAGTTTCTTCAACTGCACGCGTAGTCTTCCCTCCTAGCTGTGGATTTCCTTTTGCGATTTGGGTTCGTATCTGTGGGCTCAGCATTCCTGCAACTGCAAGACGTATTAATTTCTTGACACAGACAAGTTGTAAGAGGCAACTTTTTCTCCTTCTATAACGAAAGTTGATATATTTGGCGAATCTTTTGCTTATATATTGCTATGAATTAAAGCTCAAATTCTTAGGTTATCGTATTAGTGGATAATCCGAAAATATTTTTATAAGTGCTTGGTTTTCACTCTTAATTACAATTAGCCTTCCTCTCAACCTAATTTTTATTAAAAGGGAATATTTATTTTAAAATGGATTTATTTTTGAGTTGATGGAAAAACGTTACTTCTAAAAATTATTTAGTGAGTTGTAATTGAGATATATTTTAAGACAATCGAATCATACCAGTGTAAGATCTATATTTCTTCAAATTATTTAGTGAGATGCAATCGGGATATACTTTATGGAACAATCAAATCATGTCAGCCTAAGATCTACACTCTTATATTAATATTTGACCACTAATTTCATTTTTAAACCTAGGAGGCCTAATATAGTTAGTAATTTATTAAACTCTGCAAGCATATAAACATATAGTTAAGGGTTCAATTATCGATAGTATGTATAAAGAGAATTTTATGGATAAAAGTAAAATTTATATTTATGGACTTTACGCCTTGATTAGTCACTACTTTTAAAATAGATAACGTATTAATATATATATATATATATATATATATATATATATATATATATATATATATATATCTTTTTCAAAAAATTTAAAATTATACAATTTAATGACGATAAAAGAGAATTGAACTATAGTTTGACTGCAGAGAGAGAAATTGACTTAAATTGTTAATGAAAAAGTTGAATGTATAAGTGAAAATTAAAACAATGGAAAAAAAGTAACTCTGTAGACTATAGTCGCATAACAAACTACATCTTACTATAGAAATGACGTCACATGTCACGAAAAAAAAATCATGAGACTGAAATACACCTTGCAAGTACGGAATTTTAACAAGGTTCTATGATTGATTGAACTCTCCAGCTCATATTTTCTTTTCTTCTACAATTATACATTGACTATCCTAATCATGTAGCCATATAATATTAACCACACGGTGGTGCACCTAATTTCTTGCTCTACATTTATACGTCTAGATTATCTAGATTATTATTATAAAAATAACACTGTGGAGAGGTTCCCTTGTGACACGTGTTACTTGATCTAAGGAAAGCATCTAAATTATGGGTTCATTTCGTTTTCATTTTATTTACGGAAAATATATTGGTGTGACTGCCTTCACTGATGATATACTTAAACCAAAAATGCTGGAACACAAGTGGACCAAGAATTCTCATGGCCCCTTTGCACCTCACGCACCCCCCTGTCCTATACCCCACAAGAGCAGGTTATCTATTTGTTGTTATTAGTATTTGTTTCTTTCCCTTACAAGATTGAAAACAACTCAAACTTTAATTGATTATTGCAAAATTATATTCCTCCTCTAAATAATTTGTCACAAAATTTCAATTGGTTTTTGTCCCTACAGGGCTGAGTATGATCTCATTCATCATCTAGTCAGATTTGCATTCATACCTTTTGGTTTACTCACCTGTAGCACCTAATTCAAAACAATCTCCCTAGCTTTACCTGTAGCAATTGCAACCATTATTAGCAG
>JAMLFY010000666.1:0-26745 GCA_030441495.1 Dalbergia oliveri
TTTTAAAACTCTTTTAAAACTAATTCCTTTTGTTAAACTTGAAAGAAGTCATAGGACTTTAGGCCTAAATTAACCATGGGACCGATTTATAACTTGAAAGAATGTTCATAATTAAATCTTTCACTTAAGATAAAAGGAGCAAGTCTTGAGCTTTAGAGATTTAGGTGACATCTTTGAATTATTACCATGCTATGCAACCTTATTTTAATCTTATCTTTATAAGGTGATAGCTTGGAATTATAAACATGATATGCAATTCCATTTCTTTATCTTTAAGATTTAAGGTGATAACTTGAAAATTAAACATGATGCAAGAACTTGTAATATAAACATGATGCAAGAAACTGGAACGGCGTAACCGCATAGGACCAGGAGGGAGAAGAGAATCTTAAGCAACCTAGCGCGGTAGTCCGCACAGGACCGGTGAGGGAGATGAGAATTACATTTTTTTTTTAAGCTCCAATTCTCAAGACTTCTTAAAGAATAAATTCTTTAACTCCAATTATCTCATTTCTTCGCTTATGATTCATAAGCAAGTCTTTGAGCTCTAGGATTTTTAGGTGATGACATAAAATAAACATGCCATGCATTGACTCTTTTAGCCATTATAAAATAAAGTGAGAGCATAAAATAAACATGAGATGCAACTTCTTTATTATCTTTAGAGATTAAGTGACAACTTGAAATTTAAACATGAAATGCAAGCTTGGAAATTTAAACATGAATATGCAAGTTCATTTATTCATTCTTGAGAATTTAGTGATGACATAGAAAGTAAACATGGTTATGCAAGGCATAAACTTAAACATGGATGCAAGTTCATTTTATTTCTTTACTAGAGCTCCTCCAAGACTTTAGAGAAATATAAATTCAACCCAATATATCTTAGCAAGACAAAGTGAAAAATACATCTTTCAAGTTCTAAACTCAAGATCATAAAAACATCATAAAAATATTATTCTTTAAAGTTTTGCATCAAGTGGAACTTTCAAGCTTTAGAGGCCTAACTTGTGATGGATTCACAACCCACCCTCAAGGTCCTCATCATCAAGCCATCATCTTAGTCCCACCTAGGCCATATGGCTGAATTGTTCAAAGAAAAAGGAAGAAGAAAACCAAATGGAAAAACTAGAGAAAATCCATGAAATCATCATTTTGAACCAAGAACAACACTTAGCAAAGCATAGAAATAAACTTAAAAACAACTCCCTACCTAATCTGATTTGAAGGAAAGGAAGAGAACTTGGTTTCCTTGAGTGAAATGAAAGAAAATATTCTTGAAAACTTGAAGAAAGAATTCAGCCAAGAGGAGGAGGAAATGAGAGCTTTTGGTGCTCCTAAAACTAGAATTTGTGTAAGTTATGAACTAAGCATCTAAACTATCTTCAAGCATGCCTATTTATAGAGATTTTGCAGCTCATAAATGGACAAAGGAAGGAAAGAAATCTGACCAAAAATTAGAGAAAAAAAATAAGGAAGAAAAATCATTTTGTTTGGTGGCTTAAAACATGGAATCATGTTTCCATGTTTTCATGATTCTTTGTTTTCATTCTTTGGATTTTTGTGTAATAATTTTCTGACTTATTACTCAATAATTTCGTGCATTACAGCCTTGTGGAAGAGGATTTTGTGTGTTCCATGTATTTTTTAGGTGTAGGCAAGGTATTCATGCAATTTAGAGAATTTACGGTTAAGGGTTTAAGTGAATTACTAAGCAATTTGGGTGTTTTAAGCAATTTTAGGTTCTAATCAATCTAAATAAATAATTTTGACTCTAGATTAATAATTAGAATTTAATAAGCTTTAATTTGAGCCTAATATTGCTTAGGTTTCGTTAGACGAATCAAAAATCTCAAAATTTGCAAAACTCACAAAGAGAGGGGCAAAACGGTCATTTTACTTAAAAATTGCCCGAGACCACCCGAGCTTAACCAATGGTTAATCATGGCTTAAAAACACCTTTTAACACATTTTAGTGAGGTTCGGGCTAGCGGCACGCAAATCGGAGTTAAACGGCATGGGCGTTTTGGTCATTTCGCGCGTCGAAACTCAAAATTAGATTCTTCTCCTCTATTAACACACATAACACAAACAATCCCTTATTAACATCAAAACATCCCCTTGAGGATGGGTGGGGCCCACGATCCTCATTTTCTGAGTAAAATAACCTCAGGGGCATTTTGGTCATTTTACACGTACAGAAAATTGGGGTTTGCAATACTTGCACGAATTGCTCCTAACTTCTCTTCTAACGTTATATTCCTTTATTAAGGATTGTTTGGTCTCAAATTTTATATAATATTTACCTACGTAATTCGGTAATTCCTAATGATAGTAAAAATTACAATAAAAATTGGGGCGTTACATTATTGAGGTTAAATATATGTTACATAATAACTTCCTGGAGTAGGCACAACACAAATACTAACATAGGAGCCATAGTACTCTATATTAACTTCTAGAAATCACTCAATAACTCAAGTCTTAGCTCTAACACATGAACCCCTTTGGATAACATGGAGAAATACCAAAACAATTCTCAAGAACTAAGGGGAAATGAAAGAATGGTAGTAGAAACATCAAAAAGTCTTACCTTTAAGTCTTGGAAGTGAAAGATTGGAGTTAGATTGATAGAAATGAAGTGAGAAAGGGGTAGAGGGGAGCTTCTTCATTTTGGGGTTTGAGGGGGCATGTTTAGGGTCTAGAAATCTTGAAATGGGGTTTTGATTTATTGAGTATGGTGCTCATTGACAAGCTTAGACGTCACCAAGAGAGCATGAGATCGCCAATGCACCGTTGGCTATTTATGGGAACATTTAATGTAACACCCTAATATTTAACCCAATACGCCTAGGACATATTAAGATTAATTATTAGTCATTACTCCTTTTAAAACCTCTTTTAGAAATAACTTCACGGAAAATCAGGTAAATTTTTTTTTGAAATGAGGTGCGTAAAACAAAAGTGCGGGAGCCATCGCGTCCGACAAAAACGGAGCGTAAAGCGGAAGAACAAATAAATCATTCAAAACAAAGCATTAAAGGACACCTAATCATGGAAACAAACATCATAATATTAAATCTCATAGTTTATACAACAACGAATTATAATATAAAGTCTTAATATAAGTGGGCAGAGCTTCATATAGGAAATATAAAATAGGAAAGCATAAAAGGCTAATACATGAACTAAAACCCGCAAAAGATACTACTCAGCTATAAACACTCCTCGCCTCTAAAGCCAGACGACGCTACTCCTCGGATGGGGAGATGTAGCGGCGAACTGAAGCTCCTCAGATGTGGCCCAATCAAGAGGGGGTGTGGGCATGCGATCGGCAGAAGCCGACGTGGCCACCTCGGCAAGGGGCGCCTCTTCGGCTGACGTTCACGCCTTCTAGGCCTAAGCGGATCGTGTTCTCGTTTTCCCTATGAACGGCAAAAGGCACCGAGGAGCGAAATCTCCGAATAGGGATCGGCAGGTGAGTCCTCGGGGCAGGGTCCTTCCCGAAACGATGTATGAGAGGTACGTACTCCAATCATCACGGCGCTGAAAATGATGGTTGGTAGGCGTTCTTCATCACGGGGTCGCGTCCTCTCAAGATCATATCATCTCCATAGGGAGAGGTGGGGGTGAAGCGGAAATGGAACTGGAAAAGCAAATGGGCGTTCCATGTATGCAAAAATGCATCCACAGCGAACCTTGAAATGGTAGGACTGATGGTCAGGGTAGAAATGCACTCCTTCAGGTGTGAATGAAGATGAACAACGCCATCGCGGTTGGAGACGTAATGGAAAAGAAACAAAGAGAGGGATGAAAATCTTACTAAAGAATCTCGGTAGGGAAACCTCCTTCCTAATGTCATCGTTACAATCCCCAGGAACCTTGGGTTTATTATAAAAAAAGTTACCATGCAAAGGTTCATTATGAGGTTTTCATAAAAGATAATTATCCAAGGTCAGTGTTTTTTATAATGAATCCTTAATGCATGTATGCTTCATAGTGGAACATGTATGCATGGCAATACTTAGCATTAATAAAACATATCATCAACAATTAAAATCACACATAAGTGGCATGTAACTTTCCATGATCAACCTTTCGCTCTCATGAGCATGATATTTCTCATCTTCCTCGTTCTTCAACTTGTGACATCATGATTTTCAAAACAATAGTAACCGACCCTGATACTAGGCTATGAGCTCATACCTTAACTAGTCGTCACTGTTCTTACTTATCCTCTTGATAAGCGAATCATAATCATAATCATAATAATAACAACCCGGACTCCTGAAAGCCATAGGGGACCTATGGAATCACCCATCATGGGACTTTCTTCCTTCTCTTGAAACGCATCAGCTAGTTAAGACCAGTGACTTTGTCCGCTTTGAGGCTAATGTCGATGCCCTCACGGTTTTACCTTCTCCTCACCATAGCAAGAGAAGTACATTTCGTCTGCGAAACGCATCTTCTGGTAAGAGTAATGACATCAGCTCGGTATGATCAATCATACCCTCCGGGTTTTTTCTCTCCTGGCAATCAGGAATGCGTCTTGGCATGTCACATATAAAATCTTTCTTTTCAAAACTTTCTCAAGTCCCTTAAATTTGATGGAAATTTGGCAGGCATAACAACTATGCTCAGAATTTCCTCAAATGGTAGTCACATAACTAAATCACACATATTCATTTTCATGGAACTTTCTCAATTAATAAACTTTCTAGTTCACATGAGCATATTCTTCTAACTCATTCATATTTTGAAACCTCATGCATCTCAAAACATGGCACAACACTTCATCACATCAACATGCCAATTATACACATAAAGTTTCATGCTCAAGATGTTAACATAATCACATCATTAAGAATATGCTCACTCGTCCTCATGCTCATATCACACCTCCTATCTCATGGTATCTTATGCTCTGGCCCTTAAGGATTTTAAACTTGCAATTATCCTAACCTTCATTATGGATTTTTATAACACCTAAGGGATCATTACCTATAATTCTCACTAAGATTTAGGCTTACTAAAATTCCAAACAGCATTATGTATTTTGGCAAAAAATTACCTCATGATTACGGGGTTCTAGAATTTCCGTTTTAGACCCTTTTAAGATCCATCTTTGCCTAGGCTTTATAATTAACTCCTAAACCAATTATGAGGGATTTCCTACACATGTTCACTAATTATAAACCACTTTCCTTAGTTTTAAACATGCTGGAAACAGAATGCATATTTTATGCATTTAGGTGTTCTAGAATTCTCATTTTTAATCCTTTAAGTTACTTATTCTTTCTAACTTCCCTAAATCGATCCTTGCTTCACTCAAACATAATTTTACACATTTTAACACCATAAAACAGAATTCATCCAGTGGCCAAACATCAAGGGTAAAACCAAAATCATAAGCTTCATAGAATCACATAATCACTTGATTTAAATGCACATAAGTTGCTAGTTTCTCTTGGAATCATTTTAGAAGCTCAAAACTCTTTTAGAAACCATTTAATCTTATTGAAATCATATAAATATTTGCTAGGTCAGTAGCTAAATTATTTGGCTCAAAGAAAGGATTTAAAACATAAAACTTTGTTCATAAAGTTCCTTGAGTACATCTAAGCTTAGAAAAATTCCAAGACTTAGACTATGGGCACTTATGATTAGAGGAACTCATCAAGTCATCATCATCACCAAGGCCAAAATGACATCCCTTGAAATGCCTCCATTTTCTAAAACTTTATGCAAGATATTGGAGGTCTTAACTTCTAGGACATTTAGGTGATGACATAAACTAAACATGATATGCACTCATTTTATTCTTCATTAGAAAGTAAAGTGAGAGCATAAATTAAATATGAGATGCCCATTATTATCTTCAAAGATTAAGTGATGGCTACATGGAATGCAAGCTTGGAATTTAAACATGATAATGCAAGTCCATTTTGTAAGCCCAATTTTTCCTAATCTTCCTATCATTAGAAATACCAAATTCCGTAGGTAAATATTATATAAAATTTGAGACCAAACAATTCTCAATAAAGGAATATAACGTTAGAAGAGAAGTTAGGAGCAATTCATACAAGCATTGCAACCCAAATTTACTGTATGTGTAAAATGACCAAAATGCCCCTAAGGTTATTTTACTCAGAAAATGAGATCGTGGGCCCCACCCATCCTCAAGGGGATGTTTTGAGGATAATAAAGGATTGTTTGTGTTATGTGTGTTAATAGAGGAAATCTAATTTGATTTAACGCGGAAATGACCAAAACGCCCTGTGGTTTTTAACTTTGATTACGTGCCAGCTTTTCAGAACCTCACTAAAATATTTTAAAAGGTGTTTTTTATGAATGACCTTGGTTAATCGATGGTCTGGCAATTTTTAAGTTAAATGACCGTTTTTGCCCTCTCATTGTCCAAGTTTTGCAAATTTTGAGATTTTCGATTTGTCTACGAAACCTAAACAATATTAGGCTCAAATTAAAGCTTATTAAATTCTAATTACTAATCTAGAGTCAAAATTATTTATTTAGATTGATTAGAACCTAAAATTGCTTAAAACACCCAAATTGCTTAGTAATTCACTTAAGCCCTTAACGTAAATCTCTAAATTGCATGAATACCTTGCCTACACCTAAATAATACATGGAACACACAAAATCCTCTTCCACAAGGCTGTAATGCACGAAATTATTGAGTAATAAGTCAGAAAATTATTACACAAAAATCCAAAGAATGAAAACAAAGAATCATGAAAACATGGAAACATGATTCCATGTTTTAAGCCACCAAACAAAATGATTTTTCTTCCTTATTTTTTCTCTAATTTTTGGTCAGATTTCCTCCTTCCTTTGTCCATTTATGAGCTGCAAAATATAAATAGGCATGCTTGAAGATAGTTTAGATGCTTAGTTCATAACTTACACAAATTCTAGTCTTAGGAGCACCAAAAGCTTTCTTTCTTTTTTTCTCTTGGAATTCTCCCTTCAGCTTTTCAAGGATATTTTGCTTCATTTCACTCAAGGAAACCAAGTTCTCTTCCTTTCTTTCAAATCAAATTAGGTAGGGAGGTGTTTCTAAGTTCATTTATGCTAAGACAAGTTATGTTTCTAGCTCAAAAATGATGTTTTCATGAGCTTTCTTTAAGTTTTCATTTTCATTTCTTCTTCCTTTTTTAAAGTATTTCGGCCATATGGCCTAGCTTATGATGAGACCATGGTTTGATGATGAGATTCTTGAGTGTTGGTTGCAAAGCTTTCACAAGTTAGATCTTAAAACTTGAAGGTTTCACTAGTTTCCAAAGCTTCTAAAATTTCAGTTTTTCTTTCCTTATTTTCCTTTCATGGTTTTGGCCAAATGGCCTAGAAGGAATGAAATGATGGCTTGATGATGAGGACCTTGAATATGGGTTGTAAATCCATCACAAGTTAGGCCTCTAAAGCTTGAACATTTCATTTAATGCAAAACTTTAAAGAATAATGTTTTTATCTTGAGGTTTGAATATGAAATATGTATTTTTTTTTCTTTGTCTTGCTAAGATACATATATTGGGTTGAAATCATAATTTTCTTAAAGTCTTGAAGGAGCTCTAGTAAAGAGATCAAGTGAACTTGCATCCATGTTTAAGTTTATGTCTTGCAGCCATATTTATTTTATGTCATAACTAAATTCTCAAGAATAAATAAATGAACTTGCATATCTCATGTTTAAATTTCAAGCTTGCATTTCATGTTTAAATTTCAAGTTGTCACTTAATCTCTAAAGATAATAAAGAAGTTGCATCTCATGTTTATTTTATGCTCTCACTTTATTTTATAATGGCTAAAAAGATCAATGCATGACATGTTTATTTTATGTCATCACCTAAAAATCCTAGAGCTCAAAGACTTGCTATGAATCATAACGAAGAAATGAGATAATTGGAGTTAAAGAATTTATTCTTTAAGAAGTCTTGAGAATTGGAGCTTAAAAAAAATGTAATTCTCTTCTCCTCAGATTCCTATGCAGGACTAGGGCTAAGATTGCTAAGATTCTCTTATCTGGTCCTATGCGTAGGGCTTAGTTTCTTGCATCATGTTTATATTACAAGTTCTTGCATCATGTTTAATTTTCAAGTCATCACCTTAAATCTTAAAGATAAAGAAATGGAATTGCATATCATGTTTATAATTCCAAGCTATCACCTTATAAAGATAAGATTAAAATAAGGTTGCATAGCATGGTAATAATTCTAAGATGTCACCTAAATCTCTAAAGCTCAAGACTTGCTCCTTTTATCTTAAGTGAAAGATTTAACTATGAACATTCTTTCAAGTTATAAATCGGTCCCATGGTTAAGTTAGGCCTAAAGTCCTATGACTTCTTTCAAGTTTAACAAAAAGAATTAGTTCTAAAAGAGTTTTAAAACTTGTAAGAATTTATGGGAAGCTAGTAATTTTATGTGTACTTAAAATGTGATTTGATGCTTATTAAGAATTTGGTGTCATTGATTGATTCCTGGTTTGTATGTTATAGTTTTTGCAAACAATGAAAACTTATGCATGAAATAAAGACATATTCTGTTCCTGGAAGAAAGTGTATTCCTAGAGTGCAATTTGGAAAGATTCTGGCTAAGGAAGATTTGGTATTTAAGCGTGTCCATTGTGACCCACCTCTCTTCCTGGGAATCTCAGATGCATGATTATAGTTGATATATATTATTCCGGAATAAGACTGTAAATAGAAAATGTTAGAATTATTATGAATTGCGAGTTGTAACATGCAAAGACTTAAAGGTGACTAAAATTTATAAGAAAATGATCCTTGGACCCATCAAACTATAGGTGGTGAAAAGGTGATTCTTGCCCCTAACTGTTCTCTCAAAAGGGTAGAGTAAGGACTTTAACTTATCAAAAAGGATAAGTATATGCTAGTGACGACTAGTAAGGTATGAGCTCATAACCTAGATTACTCCCAAAAGGGTGGAGTATAGGGTGGCCCAAGGAAAATAATGATGATAAGTTTTAAGTCACCTAAGAAACTAAATAAATTATGTGCACCATGTCCATGTGTAGCTATTATGATATTCTTCTGTGTATAACATACATGAGTTGATGATGAGAAATATGATGTTCTTCTATGCATGTTATATTAATGATGATGATGAGGAATATGATGTAATGATAAAAGAAAAGTTCATTATAAATATGACATGTTAAGATTATGATGCATTATAGACGCATAATTAAAATTGGCGAATCTCGGTAAAAGTATTTTCTAAACTTAAAATTTAATCTTCGTATGTTCACTATTTTATAATAACCAGAGATTCCTGGAGACTTGATGATGAACAGTATCAAGGGATCCCTCCTGAGAATTCTTTAGTAAGATTCTCTCCCTTCCTTTATTTCCATCATTGTCTCTTCTGATTAGATGGCGACATTCGTCCTGTTCGTTGACACCCCTACTTGGGAATTCCATTATGATAGGTGCATCATTCGTAGCTTTGAAGGAAGGTGCTCGGTTCGTGTTTTATTTACGTAGTCGTCCATTTGCACATCCTCCCTATTTCGTTTTTCTCCTACTTCTCCCTATGGCGATGAAATGGTTTTCGAACATGCACGTCCACTTGATGAAAGAATGTTACGTTCTTATCCCCCTATCTGCTGCCATGGTTTTAAGATATAATCCACGAACGAGATATTCTGAAACTGATCCTTCAGGAGGACCCTCCTACTCATGCTTATTGAGAGCTCTGCTCCTACTCCACGTGTAAGAGAGGGTAGTGAGGAATAGTTGTTAGCAGAGGTTAGTAAGAAGATCGTCCATGCGACCAGCCTGGTGCATCGTGTGCCCTTAAAGGAACTTGGTAATGGATCGGGTTTCTTCCCATTTCCGGGCGTGGCCCTGAGAGATTCTTATAGTCTTAAGAGTGTTATACATTGAGTTTAGAGTAGCCTTCCTCAGCTTTTAAAGTTATCTAGTTTAGGGGCATGAATTTCCTTATAAATAGTTTACCTATGGTGTGAAGGTGTAAGATATGATGTATGAACTTAACTCACCTTTGAGTGAGGTTATTGTATATATGTTGTGATGTGCATTATGGATGTTATGTGATGGAGCCAATATGATATATTTAGATTCTTAAATGTCTTATTTTACTAATGCTTAATCGTTTATGTTATGCGCGGCTCACGATTTTCAATTATGTTAAAAAAAATGGCTCGTAATTCACTAGTATTTTCAAAATATGATGAAAGAACCAAAGCAAAGAGTAAAGTCTAGTCATTAATCCAATTCAACCTAGGTGTATTTGGTTAATTACTAGAGTGTTACACATTTAGTTATTTTTGAGAGTTTAGTGATGACATCAAAATAAACATGCTATGCAAGGCATAAATTAAACATGAATGCAATTTATTTTATCTTAACTAGAGCTCTTACAAGACTTTAAAGGAACATCATAACCTTAACCCAATGCATCTTAACAACATAAAGTGAGCTTTAGAGTTCTTAGCACCAAGACTTCAAAGAAGCCTTTGGTTTTGAACTTCATCATCAAGCTCAAGAAAATAGACACAAAGCTCAACACTTTGTCTAAACAAAATACAAAGAACTAAGTCATATTCTTTATTTTATTGCTCATGGGCTTCAATCTAGAGTAAAACTCTTAGAACGGCCAACCAACTTTAAGGTTGGCAAGGGTAAGCTTAGAGCTCTTTGAAAACATGTGATTAATTTTCTTAACAAAACTTTTGTGATCTACTTAACATTTTTAGCAAACTTTGTTCAAGTGAAAAAAAGGAACCGAAATCTTTAAAGGAAAAAGGAAAAGGAAAGAAACCATTCAAGAAAAAAAGGAAAAAGGAACCGAAAATGTAAGAGGAAAAAAGAAACATAAGCATGTATGGTCCAAGACCAAGTTGTTTCAAGCTTTAGAGGTTTCTCACATGACAACAACAAGTCATTATCTTGAAACCTCATCATCAAGCTCAAGTTCTTCTCATAAAAAGGCTCTTGGCTGAAAAGAGAAAAGGAAGAGGAAAAGAGTTTTGAACCAAGAGAAAACTAGAACTTTTCTTGAAGAAAACAAGTAAAAACTTGAAAACAAAACCCCTACCTAAGGAAGTCTTTGAAGAAATGAAAGAAAGCTTGAGTTCTTGAAGAGTTGAGAAGACAAAATCTCCTCTTGGATGTGGGATGTGTTTCGGCCAAAGAGGAAGCTCAAGGAAGATGATTTTTCCTTGAGTTTCTAAGCTTGGAAATGGAAAGTTTAAGTGTTTGAGAGATGGTTTAAGTGAGGGAGTGGTGGTTTATGGTTGTTTGTGGTGGTTTGTGGTGGTGGAAAGGTTCTTTGAGGGAAGGAAAAGAAGAGCAAGATGAAGAGAAATTGAGAGAAAAGGAAGAAAATGCAAGAAAGCTAAACTTGGCAAAGCTTCTAAAGTGTAACCAAGTTCTTCCAAGCTTGGTATTTATAGAAAATTTGCAATATGAGGCTGCCTTGGGAGGAATGGCCAACGGCCAAAAGAAGAAAAGTGAGGAAAATATCTCTTTGATTGGCATGGGTAATGCATGGGCAAAGCATGGTTGAAAGCATGGCTAGGTATGGCTCAAAGTATGGCTTAAGGCATGGCCTTTGAGTAAAGAAAATTCAACATGTGACACTCCTTGGAAGGCCATGCATTCGGCCAGATTTTAGCCAAGGGGAAGGATTAATTTGTTCATGTAATTGTGTTTTAGTGATGTGTTTAGGTGTTTCTTTGATTAAGGTTTTGATTAGGAGTTGTAAGAAAGTGTTTAGGTGAGGTAATGGCTAATTAAGGTTGTCAAGACTTGATTAGGAGGGTAATCTTGCTAGATTAACAATTTAAAATCATTCTTTTGGTCAAATGAGGTATGGCACAATTCCTTAATTTAGAGAAAAATACTATCAAGATTCCATGACTAGGAATCTTGAATTAAAGAATGCAATTAGAGTTTAACTAAGCAATCTTAGGTTCTAATTAACCTTAATAAATTATTTTGACTCTAGATTAATTATCAAAATAAATTAATCTTCTATTAGAGCCTAATATTGCTTAGGTTTGCTAAATTGCGTCATTAGGCTCACTGTACACTGTTCTAGGGGCAAAATGGTAATTTTGCACTAAAACTGCCCAGGACCTACCGGAGCTAAACATCAAATATTACTCATAAACATCATTCCAAACTTCTTGAAAGTTCAGGGCTCAAACGGCACCTTTTACCCGTGAAACATAGGAGGGGTATTTTGGTCATTTTGAGCCGAAAGTTTGAAAACGAGATTTTCACCTCGGATATCAAACATAACAGTTATAATCCCCTTCAAACATTGAGTTGACCCATTCGAGAGATCCGGTAAACTGCCTTAAACGATAAAAATGACCTTAGGGGCATTTTGGTCATTTGCACTCAACGGAAAATCGGAGCGTTACATTGCAAGTGCCTCTCTATTAACCCAAATGAAACAACGGTTTCACAATGTTGTCTATTAACCCAATGGCACATTTTATCATATGTATTACTATTATGGGAACGGTTTTGCAAGTGTTATTTAACCCAATAGACAATGGTTAGATAACTTGTACTAGCATTTATAAAGATTTTACAAGGGTTGCCTATTTCAATAAGTATTTTTTAATATGTTGATTACAATAATATATTACTAAAACCAAAAGAAAACTCATTCTAAATCAACGTAATCATGACAAGTGCACATATAATTGTCAAATTCCTTTTTTAATCCATATGATCCATTTAAATACACATTAATAACCTTTGACACAAGTGGCATACAAGTCATGACATATGAAATACTACTTTAAAATCACATAATAAGGGATCTAATTGAAAACATGTAAGTGTTGATAGCTACAAAATATTCATATGCAAAAAAATTCACAAAGTGCAAGCATCAAAGTCCTTTATCATCCTCAAATTTTAGATTTTTCTTTTACTCTTCATCTATTTGATCTTCAAATTCTTTTGTGGTTAGGTTCTTTCTCTACTTCAATACAATTTTCCTATTTAAACACAAGCATTACTCGAATTAATTCAAATCTAAGCTATACCTGACTTATCATTTTCAATATAAACTTAATTATGAATTGCTTTCACCAAGTGTCTTATCAAACAAATTTCTCATCATTGGTAGTTCTTTCCTTGGGAAAAGATGTTTCAAAAGACCATAATATAACTGGTTATATTTTGCACCTATTAGGTAAGAATAAGTCACCTTTTTAATGGTAGGATAAAGAACTAAGATACATTTAAAATTTATTAAAATTGACTATCCAACTTGAGAGTATAGTATCACCTAAATGAAAATTCTTGCAATTAGTTTAATTAGATAAATAAAGCAAACTACTAACTTGACCATAATCAGCAACTATAAGAGAATTCAGGTGTAGCTATGAATGCTTCACGGATTTTGTATCGGTCCTTTTCTAAGCGGGTTGATTCTAATTTATGAATTATAAATGAATTAGATTAAATAAGTAGCTTTACAAAAGCCAATGATTGAACTATGTCCATGAAATACCCATTTTGAATGCATTCAAACATTTTATTCATAATGCATATAACTAACTATCAGTACAAATTATTGCAACAAATTAAAAGATAATGCATTAAGACCAAGTATAAATAGGGTGAAAAAGTTAACCAGTAATGTAAAGATTTCTACACTTAGCTTACCCTAAAATTAAAATAGTATGTTATTATATTTAGGAGAGAATGAGTTGTTTTGAAATTGTTATTATATAATATTTCTTTCATACACCTACCTAAGACCTTATTATAAAAAATTGGAATCATTCTGCAATTAGCAAATTAGTAAATATACTTACAGATGAAGGACAATGGAAAAATGTATGTGAGCTTCGAAGTATATCAAATAGTACCATTAACATGATGTATCCTATCAAAATCTTTAAGAGAATCTAATATGTCTATCAAGTATCAATTTAGAAGAACTCTAGACTTGGCCTCATGCTGACAACATCCTGTCTCAATTTAATATTTAAGGAGCAATGAACACAATGATCCTTTCCTAATATATTATGTCCCTGCAAAAGAAAACTAATCAAACTAGCACAGAGCAAATATAAAGAATTTTAGTGTTGTATTGAGGATACATAATCTATACATGTTATGATATACCAACATCCTCCTTTAAGTTCATGCAACTAGGGATAAAAACTCAAAAACCACATTCCATTAATCTACATTACAATCCATGGCGGAGTGCAAGAGTGATGTACAAGAAGTATATAAACGAATCATATTGGATTGAATCATATGAATGAAAAGTGCTAATTGTAAGTTCCTTCATGTTGTCTTCCTAGCTATGCTTCCTATATCTCTCTCATTTTAAAGGGCAAGTTACTATTGTAAAAGTCATTGCAAGAATGTTTGATGGACTAATGCCCATTTATATAGATATTTGGAAGAAAATAGAAATAATAAATGAAATATATAGAAAGGGTAAACAGATCAATTTAGAAATATAAGAACAAGGGGCAATAATCAATTATAAGGGAACATAAGTTTAGCAAATAGCACATAAATATATAGCACCTCATTAGTAGCATCAAAACTTGCCCAACCATTGTGGATGTCTAATAAATAAATACAATTCTACACTAAAAATCAACAAAGAAAAAAGGGTTAAAGTGCAATGGACTAAGAGAATAAAAGCGAAGAAGACCACTTCATCAACAACTTCAATCATTAAGGGGTTATCACTCCAAGCTACTTCTTGCCTCTCATTGAGGGTGATCAAGTATTGAATATTCCTACAAGGATGGACTTGGCACTTTGCAAACTCTCCCCTATTAGCATTCACTTGTCCTTCTTTATGTTCCAAATCCAAATCAACCCAAAACTTAAAAAGTTCATCACTTCTTATCCCTAAAGCAACAGATAATATGAACTTAAATCAACACCACTAACAACATTGCTCTCACTCCAAACAACCTCGTCGTAGCTCAACCTACAACCTAACGCTATGCTCTTGTCGCCACAGCGCTGTAGCTTTCTCCTCGGATTTTTTGTTTACACAATTGTCAATCCTTCCAAAATTGAGTCTCTTCCTTTTCTTAAACTACAAGAAAAAAATGTAGGTAGAAAAACACACGAGAAAAGGGGTTGAATTTCGTACTTCACTTCCTTCCCATCTTAGTTTCTGAAAAACTTAAACAATATACTATTAAGAGTATAAACTTGAAGTGCGGCGAAAATAGTGTTAGTTACATTATAAAGTAACTTTCTAAGCCTAGAATAAATAAAATGTGTAAAGGTAAGTTTTTCAAAAAATCAGAATAGTAATCACAAGGCAATAAAAGAAAGAGAGATAAAGGATAAAAAGATACTACACATGAGTTTTTATAGTTTAAAGTTCAGCAAAACCTACTTACATCTAGTTCTCAAGCTCCAACCTATGACCAGTAGCTATTTCACAAGGGGTAGTCTTTGACTAGTCTTCTAAGCTAGACCGAGTGACTAGCAAGTACACTACTATTGTTAGAACCTAGATAGTCTTTCACTAGCCTTTCCAAGCTAAACGTGACTCATAGCTCACCCTACTATCACATTGCAAGTAGATTTCTCTAGCTTCTCCAAGCTACCTCAAGCGATCACTCCTGATCGAGAATACAAAGGTTTGTGGTTGGGTTTAAGCTCAAACTAACCAATACTCAAGTTTTAGTAAAATATGCGGTAATAAGACCTGGAAAACTTGAATGACTTCTTTCTAACTATTCTTCCTAAGAAGAACGTATGATCTATTAAGAACATAGAAGAACATTTTAACATACAAAGAAACTGATTAAAGATGTAATGAACTTTGAATTAAGGAGGAAAACTTTCAGTGTTTCAGCACTTATAATCAAAAGTCTTTTATCTTGAAAGCAATATCTCTATTTATAGCAGTCTACATTTTATGATAATTTCCCTTGATCTATTGTCCAAGTGACACGTGTTGATTATTAATCCCTAATTTTTTTGTACTTCTATACAACATATTGAGGTAGTTAAGGTGAAAGCTGAGTAACAATTGGACCCAAGTTTAGATACCAGAAAGTCAGGGAACCTTTTGGTGTCTTGATTTTGTTTCTGAGACACATCTTTATAAATTTCTAATTGTTATAGTCTTATTGGGCATGCCCATATATGCAAAAATTAATACGGTTAATAAATTTTTGGTTAAACATGGTTCTAATGTCCTAGGATTATAAAGTCAATGTTAAAGGAGGATTCTAAGTGGAAGATAATTTAAATTATTGTGTGCATATATTCTTCATTACCTTTAGTTATATATATACCATCACATGTGGTTGATTGGTTAAACAAAATAAATAAATAAAAAAGAAAACATTTTATGTTAGTGTTGTTACATTTTATCTATAAGAAAGCACTTTATTGGGGTGAATCAATTCGTTGGGTGTTATTTTCTCCTCCCCATATTCAGTTGCGGTGACAAGAATAGCAAATTTAAAAACAAACATAAAGCCACACGTTAAAACACTGAGAATGATCATATGAACACTTGTATTGTACTTGTCTAAAGCTTAATTTTGTAACATTTCCTCCATGCCATCTGCTTCCCCGTTTTCTATAAGGATGGGCACCTTCAAGACCATAAAATGAGGGTGATGGGGAAGATTGAAGCATGGGACAAATTATTTGAAAGCAAGATCATTGTTCCTGTTACCATCTCCCCTTTAAAAGAAAAATCCAAGACACGAAGATGGCTTTCATATGTTAGTAACAAACAAAACGGAGAAAAATAACAAGACCCTGGAAATTGATGGGAGGAAGAAGAACAACAGGAAGTAGAACGAGTGTGTATCCTATTGTTCCTAATTTTATGTTCCTTATCGGCCTCACAAAATCACACCTGCCACATGCAAACACTATAGTTTCCATTCTGAATTCACAAACAAACCAAGCAATAAAAAAATAAACCATTTCCAAGTATCGATATAACCTCACAATCAATACCATTCTCAATCACCAATCTGAATCCAAAAACAATTTTTAGCCTAAAAGTCATAATAAACAAATCCAAAGACTCAACCATTCATAGCCAAACACAACAAAGAGTTCAAAATTCAGAACAATCACTAAGGACAAAATTTCATCTAAACGTTCATATACATGCCAAAAAAAATGAAAATGAAAGGAAAAAGGGGAACCCGCAAATAGTGTCTGCACCTCCCTCCTTGGAAGCCACCACTATCATCACCACTTGGACCAAAAACCCATTCCCTCTATACCAATACAACCAAAAATGGCCAAAATCAATTTGTTATCACAATCAAAACCAATGAGTCTGAGTTAAGACAAACCTGAAAATAAAAATGTGAAGAGTGAAAGAAGGAAGGTCGGACTTTGCCTGGCCCCTGGACCACGGTGACCGATCGTGCTCCTCTTTCTTACAGCCCTTTGCCACCGTGCACCTCCGCCTGAAACCATCATGCAACGGAGCTCCATTGCTTGGGCATCCAGATCATGAGCGCTTTCCTGGTCATGGGGGGCACCCTGTAACACCCAATTTTCTGTTTAAGCATAAATGACAGAAATGTCTTCTGAGGTCATTTCACCAAATTTGAGGATGGCAGACAATCCTGGAAGGGTCAACTCAATGCTTGAAGGGGATTAAGCGTGTTGTAATCTCATTTTTCCAAACTCGGCTCAGAATGACTAAAATACCCTTATAGCGTTTTACGCTGGTATAGTGTTGATTTGTAGCTCAAAACTTCTCAGGAAGTTTGGAATGCTAATTATAAGTGACTAATGATAATTGTATAAGCTCGGGCGATTTTGGGCGTGTTTGTGTCAAATTTACGTTTTGCCCTGAAATAGTGTATGACGAGTCTAATGACGTAATTAAGGAAATCTAACAATATTAGGCTCTAATCGAAGATTAATTAATTTCAGTAATTAATCTAAGTCAAAATAATTAATTGAGGTTAATTAGAACCTAAGATTATTCAAGAAACTCAAAATCCTTTTCTTGATTTAGACTTTATGTCACATTTTCAAGAATAGTAAAATTCCTATTCCAATTTCCTTAAATTATGGAAATGGTCACATGATGAGATTCCTCCCTAATAAAGGTGGATTTGTATTTCATCAAGCAAGACAATCTTTAATCTTATCTTGAACCCTTAATTACCCATTTTCACCTAAAACGAGTAGATTACAATCCCTAATCCATAACCTAACCAAATCAACTTAAAAACACACACATAAACTAACATTAAAATGAGATTTTCTTTCCCAAATGCTCCTAATATGACCTGGCTACTCCTCCCCCAAATTCATCCATCACATGTTGAAATTCAATAAAAAAAAAAAATGCTTAAAGAACCAGGCTTGCCTATACCTTGAACCATGCTTTGAACCATACTTAGCCATAACCAAAGTCATACCATGTAAAGAGATATTTTTCTCTTCTCTTTCTATCAAAAGGCCGCCGGCCACTCCCTCCATTTTCACCTCCATGTGTTTCATTTTTCTATAAATAAGCATCAAGGAAAGCTTGTAACACTTGCTCATTTTCACAACTTCAAAGCTTTCTTTCTAAGCTCAAAGATTCTCCTTCTTCTTCTACTTTATTCTTCCAAGAGCCACCATCCTCCACCATTTCCTAAACACAAACCACCACACAAACACCATAAACCTTCCTCTAAATACATAACCTCTCCATTTCCAAGATCAAAAACCAAGACAAACCTTTCTTCCTTTCTTTTCTTCTTGGCCAAAACCTCTTTGGCATCAAGGAGGATTTGTTCTTCTCATTTTTGAGACCAAACTTTTTTCCTTTTCAAAAGAAAACCATCTTCGTAGGGAGTTGTTTTAAGGATTTGCCTATTCTTCTCTTGTATTACTCTTGTTTTTATGATTTTCTTTCTTATTACACCATTTTCGGTTCTTTGTTTTTCCTTTCCTTTCTTTATGTATTCGGCCTTATGGCCTACATCATGAAGAAACCATGGCTTGATGGTGAGGAATATTGAGTGTGGTTGCAAAACCACCATTGCTTGACCTGTAAAGCTTAAAGGTTTCACTTTTGAGAAAGTTTTTGGCAAATGAAGATATTATGTGCTTTAATGGTATTCTTAAGCCTAGGAGTCAAAGAGATAATAAATGAATGCATTCATATTTATATTTCAAGTCCTTGCATAGCATATTTATATTTAGCCATGATTATGCTATCATCTTGAAATATGAATAACTCGAACAACCTATTGCAACCTTAAAGTTGAAATGTGATTTAGAGTAAATACTCTAAGGGGCCTAGAGTACTAAAATAAAATTGGTCTTCCATTCATATTTACATTATTTTGCTAAGCATATTTACTTTTTAAGCCATCACTTAAACTTAAAGATTAAAACAAGAGCTTGCATTTTCATATCACCTAAATGGTAATCTCAAAGCCCACCTATTTCAGCCTTAAAGTTGAAATATGATTAGAATGAATACTCTAAGGGGCCTAGAGCACTAAAATAAAGAATTGGACTTACATTCATATTTACATTTCCTTGCTTAGCATATTTATTTCTTGCCATCACCTAAAACTTAAAGATGTAAAAACTAGAGCTTGCATTCTCATATTTAAATTAAGGACTTGCATAAGCATATTTATGTTCTCTTGTATCAATTTTAAATGCCAAGACTAAAAACGAAGCTTGCATTGCATGTTTAAGATTATGCCCTCACTTGAATTAGGTTTATGCTTAAGACTCACCATTTCAACTTACATAAGAAACTTAACTCATGGAACATATATATATTGTTAAATAAGGATATATTTTTATCAAGCTCTCTAAATTTGCTACTAATCTAAAGATTTGCTATTATGTTGCTAAAGTGATACCAATTATCTTATAAGGACAATTTAGAATTAAAGATGTAAAATGACTAGTTACTAAAGAATGTTGTGATTTTCCCATGTGTTTGATGAATTATGTGAAGTTAAGTTCTACGTGATTTGTTACTTGATTTTGAATGGATATAGCATGTTATATTTTCACTTGGAATATTTTAAGTTGCATAGATTCAAAAGAGCATGAGAAAAGTATATGTTATGGCTTTGTATCTTAACATAATATGCATTATAAAGGTGACATAAACTATGTGGAAATGACCCTCTAGGCTTCCCAAATTAAAGGTTATGAGAAGCGTTCACAAAAGGAAATAACCCTATGGACTTTTCCCTGAATTAAAGGTTATGATAGGCGATCTTTCAGCCCCTAATTCCAACGGCTAAAGGGGATTATACTTATCTATAGGAATAGCTAAACTAGTGATGACTAGTTAGGTATAACTCATAACCTAGAACTCTCAAAAGGCGAGATAGGTATGGTGGCCCTATGTGGGGAAAGAATTAATCTAAGTCACCTAAAAGATAAGTGGAAGAAAGTCATCTGATTGTTATGATTCATGAACATCTCTTATGATTGGACTAGTATATCATATTTTTATTGCCATGCATATCATAATAAGGTATGTTGCATTCATGACATCCAAGATGCATACTAAAATAAATAGGCCTCATAAATGATACTTTAGAACTAAAAAAATTGAAACCTTATGCATGTTCACCCTTTATAAAAAGCCTAAGTTCCTAGAGGGCAACGATGACACTAGGTAGGAGGTTCCCTCCTGAGATTCTTTATTAAGATTCTCACTCCCCTCTATCTTTCTTTCTTTCTGTCACATCTTCAAGGCTAATGGCCACGTTCGTGATCTTCATTGACATAGGATGGGAGGTGCACTATGACCCATACCACCACTCTTACCACTTGAGGGTCGGTATGCCATCGTATTTTTGCTTACATGGGACGCCCTTGCCTCCCATTCTTACGCTTCAGGTTTACCCCACTTCCCCTTTGGTGATGATCTGATCTTTGAGCGCTCTCGACCAGGATGATAGAGACTCAACATGCTGGCCCTCAGCTTTAACGTAACTATCAGATTGGTCCCCGTGGAGGCACGAGGAGTGGACCCATCTGAGGACTCCTCCACACACATCTATCTGGAACTTCTACACCACGGCACCCATGGACATGGGTGGCAGCAAGGAGTCACGTGGCCTAGCCAAGCTAGCCCAGACGACCAAAGATGGTTAAGGATCGCGAGGCCATGTTTGTCCCTCTCAGCTCATGACCTTCAGAGATTGCCCAATTCATTGGGTATGTACCCTCCACGGGAGGATTAGTTTGCTAATGACCATGATGAAGACCCGTCAGAATGCCCAGTTGTCACGAATCCCTTTCTAATCTTTTGATAGGGGTAACTTTTGGTTAGACACTCATAGGACTAGGAAGGGAAACTATAGGCATTTAGTGTTTTGTGATTCCATGTATTACTTCTTTGTATTTTCTTACTATTGTTTACTTATGTATGAAGGCTCAGCTCACTACTCTATGGGTGTGACTCTTATTTATTTAGGATGTATTATGAACCATATTATGTTATGATAGATCGTGTGCTTAAACATGTATGTGCATGACTCATGTTTCCCTATTTACTTTGATGGCATTAACGTTCAGTTTATGTTAGCATGCACGGCTCACATTTTATTTTATGTTTCAAAAAAAAAAATACCCATATTTTTCGCTAAGTATTTTGATAAATAAATTTAAAGAATGAACAAAAGAGTAATATCTAATAATTAATCTCAGATACATCCTAAGTAGGTTAAATATTAGGTGTTACATTTTGGTAAGGAGGTTGAATTCTCAGAGCCTAGATTGGACTAACCATGCTCTTTAAGCATGATGCGATAGTTCAGTCATGTGTAGAGCTTAGATAATCAAGATAAGCTATAAGATAGATATGCATGACTTCCTGCTGTCTGTATGTGCCATGGTAACTAGCTCATCTAGCATGCAATATTGAGCCTGATCACCTAATGTTTATTGACTTGTGTGCTTAGGGACCAATGGCACCAGACGACAGAATAGAGCCGTGAACGGGAGGGAACCGGGTGACGAGGCGGGAGCAGTTAGGGAGATGGCGAGAGCCATGGAATGCATGTTAATGGGATAAACCAACAAAGGTGTTGGACAAAGTCCCTCTCCTTTTGAAGGAGTGGAACAAGCTTGGTTTGGAGAGTTTGCAAGGCGAATCCACCAACATGCAGAGGCACAATGAACCCGGACAAAGCTGATGAGTGGATCAAGAAGCTAGAGAAGATCTACTCTGTGGTTGCCTGTTCAAGGAGCGGAGAGGTCACCTTTGCTACTTACACATGATGGAGTCAGACGCAAGTTCTAGTGATGATACCAGACGACCCTCAAGGCATCAGATCCTGGGAGTTGTGAAGACATACTTCTATGAGAGTACTTCCCGAATCGGTGAGGAATGCAAAGGACATTGAGTTCATGCAGCTGAACAGGGAGGGTCAACCATCGCTCAATCACGAGGTTTGAAGAGATGATCAAGTTCTTGTGGGTTTTCCAAGGAATCCGATAGATTTGGAAGTGCGTTTCATGCGCAGGGTGAAGGCAGAACTTAATGTCGTCTCACACATGAGAGTAAGAATTTCCTACCCCTGGTCAACAAGTGTCACATCATTGAGGACGGGCACGGGACTTCAGCGCTACAGATGGAGTATGCCAGAGGGCTAGGACCTGAGCCCCAAAGTTCAAGCCGTAACACTAGAATTTGTCCGACCCACTTCAACTCGCAATACAACAGCAGTATAAGTCACTACAACAACAACAGAGGACACACCTCGAACCGCAATCCAAAACCAAGATTCAACCACATTTAAGCACAATGGCCCCCAAGAACAACCATCATTAAGGAGATAATGATAGAAGAACAAGGCACTCAGAAGGACCACTGCACTTTCCTAAACCCGGCACCTGCTATGGAGTGCCAGGAAGTGTGGAAGCCATCCAACCGCCCCTGCTGGCTGGGCAGATGTGAGTTGCTACAATGTGGGAAGCCCAGCCATTTCGCGAGGGAATGCATGGAGCGGTGTAACACCCTAACTTTCACCTAATGCGCTCGACAACTCGATCGGCTAATTACTAGCGGTTACATCTTCGTTCAAACTTGACTTATCTTTATTTAAAATAAGGATAATAAAATATGACTAAATTTTTCTTTAAATTTAAGACTTAAAATGCGAGGCCGCGCGTGCGCATACATAACGATTAATACACACAAGATATAGCCAACATATACACATTATCATAGCATATAGAAACAAGTCATGGAATAGTCACAACATAATTTATATTAACATATAATAGTCACATCATATCAATGCCTTGAACATGAGGACATCTCAAGATACTAAACATAACAAAAGATGAACGTACGAACCCGGACACGCTTAGACATTACTATAATTTTACTAGACTAATCTTAACGCTCAACTAACCTCTAATATGGTGGGTAGCGTGGTTCCTAAACTACGCCTCACAAAGGATCCCGAACATCTAGTAGCTCGCTCTTCGGAATGAACTAACGGAAGAAAGGAAAAGGAATGAGAAATCTATATAAGATTCTAATAACAACTCTAACACAAGTGTCATCGTCTCGGCCCCAAGCCACTTCGGTCTTATTATGAAGGGTGTGCTTTCATGCATAAGATTCAATTTTACATTTCTAAGTTCTTTTATCGAAGTGGGTGTCTTTTAACATGGGTCTTAATGACATGAATGCAACATATATTCTATGTATGCATGGCAATACTTGAGCATGACAAGACACATAGATAACACATATTACTTAATCAAAGCATCAATGAAACTTCAACGAAACATATGCATGTGCATCTTTTCTTTATCATAATTGAACTTGTAGTTCCTTTCATAACTTTTCACTTAATCATTTTTCTCATTTTCCACCCTCGTCATAGCCACAAAATCCATCCAACATGCCGCCCTGGTGATTTTATCATAGCCACCAAAACTCCTAATCACCTATCGCCTAGGAATGAGCTCATCCTAACTACTGTCGCTCAGATTTATACGGGGAAAAATTAGAGGGGAAATCATATCTCTTCTTGGATCACCCCGTATAACCCTTAACTTGGGAAGTCATAATGGGATCATTTCCTCATTAACATATCTCTTTTCTTGGAAACGCATAAACCGGTTAAGCCAAGTAACTTTGTCCGCTTCGGTATGGCTCGACGTCATACCCCCACGTTTACTTCTCCTCAGGTCAGGAGAAATGTCTGGCATATAACCTTTACATTAACATATCTCTTTTCTTCTTGGAAACGCATCACTGGTTAAGCCAAGTGACTTGTCCGCTCGGTATGCCTCAACGTCCATACCCCCCACGTTTACCCTGGGTTCAGGAGAAATGCGTCTAAAGGCATATAACCTTTACATTAACATATCTCTTTTCTGGATCACCCGTACCAACCCTTAACTCGGGAAGTCATAATGGGATCATTTCCACTTTAACATATTTTGTATGGATGTAACATGAGCGTACAATCATCATACATCATATAACATATCATTTATGCAACATGAGCATGAAATCATCTTAAAACATATCATATACTTTTTCTCATATGCAACGTTATAACATTTCAAGTAACATTCATCACGTCATATCATTTCAAGTAAATAATCAAGTAAGACTTCAATACATAGGCATTCTCATCATAATTTCTTTCATCATATCATGTACATTCCCATTAAGTAATCATGTAAAAAGGCAACATCACATAAGCATCCATATAAGGTTCATCCCATTAAAATCAAAACACTCATTTCTGGCACATTTAGGTCCTAAATTCATCGTTAAGATGGTATCGATTACTAAAGACAAAACTATTTCTGGGAAAGAAGAACATCATGGTAATCGATTACATGAACGTAAGTGATTACATGAGTATTGAACTAAGAATTTCTAGACTTGAGAACACCCTGGTAATCGATTACACCTCTTGGTAATCGATTTATAAATACCAGAATCTCATTCAATTGCTTCCTAATAGGTCGATTACATAGCCCAGTAATGATTACAGAATCCTTAAAGAAAACTAAACTTTCTAACCATTTCAAGTATCCTCCTTTCCAAAAACACTTTATCACACCTTTCTAAAAACTCTTTAAAATCATTATCATATTTCCACAATTTAAAACCAACATTGTAACATAACTAAATAAATCTCAACACTCATAAAAACAAACATAAAGGAACCTACTTCATATTCTTTTTTTATTGCTCATAGGCTTCAATCTAGCGTGGATTCTGAAACGGCCGACCAACTTTAAGGTTGGCAAGGGTAAGCTTGAGCTTTTGAAAACATGTGATTAAGTTCTTCAAACAACTTTTAGTGATCTACTTAACATTTATATCAAACTTTTTATAACAACAGGAAATGGAAACCGAAACCATTAAGGGGAAGAAGGAAACAAGCTGAAAACTTTGAACAAGGAAAGGAAAGACTGAAATCATTTATGGTCCAAGACCAAGTTTTCAAGCTTTAGAGGTTTCATTGTGATGAACTCAAAGTCATCATCTAGAACTCTCATCATCAAGCTATCATGAAACATCATCAATGGCCTTGAAGGCCGAACATGTAAAGAAAAAGAAAGAACTTGAAAGAAAACTCCCTACCTAGTGGTGAAGAGGAAAGCTTAGTTCTGAAGCAAGTTGAGAAGAACAACTTCTTCCTTGATGCTTGATGATTTTCGGCCAAGGCAAGGAGGAAAAAGAAGATGAATGTTTTCTTTGTGAGCTTGAAGAGATGAAGAAAAGGAAAGGAACTCTGAGTCTTGAGAAAGAAGAACTCAAGATTACTCTTTGAAGCTAATCTTGGCAAATGAACAAAATGCAACCAAGCTCATCCAAGCATGGTATTTATAGAGGAATGAGACCTTGTGGCTGATTTGGGAGGATGGCTTTGGCCTCATGTTCCATGAGGTGAAAGAAATTGCTTTATGGAGGCATGGTTAGGTATGATGGAAAGTATGGGCAAGGCATGGGCAAAGCATGGGCAAGGCATGGGCATTTTTGTGTGTAAAAATAAATCAACATGTGAGGAATGGGGAGGGAATTTTGGTCAGATTTTGCAGCCAAGGGGAAGGGAAAATCTCATTTATTGGTTTAATGATGTGTTTAGGTGTGTCTTGATTAGGCTTTTGATTAGGCATTTGTAAGCAAGTGTTTCAGGTGATAAAATGGCTAATTAAGGTGGTTCAGGATTGATTAAGGAGTGGTCATATAAATTGAGAATTAAACAGTATTTTAGTCAAATCAAATCATAGACACAATTCCATGATTTAAGGAATTGGAGGGAAAACACTATTCATGAAAATGTGACATAATGTCTTAAATTCAAGAATAGGATTTTAAGCTTACTAAGCAATCTTAGGTTTAATCAACCTTGATTAATTATTTTGACTCTAGATTAGTAATTAGAATTTACTAATCTTTTAATTAGAGCCTAATATTGCTTAGGTTTCACTAATAATCTAATTCGGGCTAGAATGCACTTAGCTAAGGGTAAAACGGAATTTCCCTGAACTACCGGGGCCACCCGGCTTCTGGGAACATAAAACATTTCTTAAAAACATCATTTAAAACCTTTTGGTGAAGTCCGGGTACAGCGGTACGTAAACGAGGTTTAGCGCCACATGGGCATTTTGGTAATTTCACGCGTCAAACAAAAATGAGATTCTTCCACTCTATTACCACACATAACATACACAATCCCCTATCATCACAAAAACATCCCATAAAGGATGGCCGGGCG